>OMOW01112940.1:3660-14481 GCA_900312555.1 Lamprogrammus exutus | reverse complement strand
CTACAAAGCCGGTGTTAACAAAGTGAGCTGACTAACAGCTTCGTGGTACCGCTTAAGCCTGATTGCGGGGTTTCGATTTTGTCAAGCCAGCTTCCGCAAACAAGGCCGAGGTCTGTTAAGCTTCCTTTGTAGTATACCCCCCAAGTTAATAATGAACTTACATAGGATTACATTAAAAACAGAGAATCTACCCCCCAACAAATAATTTGCATGGCTCTAGAGGGAGAACAGAAGTAAACCAGAGCAATATTCACGTTTGAGCCAGCTGATTGAGCATCTTTGCATGTCTAAACAGTTACCCAAGAGTTCAACGTGTCAGACCAGACTAGGCTAACACCGCTAGCCGCATAGTGCAAAAGGCAGAGACTAGTAAAAATATTACCTTGCTAACCAGCCAGCCGTAGTCTCCAAGCAGTCATTTTACGGAGGAGTCAGCACACTTGGGAGGCCGTCGATATATTTCCGAGCCTTGTCTGTCAACTTTATCCACTTCTTCTCTCTGCCAGGCAGTGTAATGCGGAGTCCTGCCAGGTAGAGCAGGGACGGTCTGAGTCCTCGTTTATATATCTCTGTCATGGCTTCTCTGTATTCGGCTCGCTGGCTCAGAATTTCGGCAGTGTAGTCCTCCAGAATACGAATCAGATGGCTGCGATATTCCAGTTTCCCCTCTGCCGTGCCTCTCAGATCAGAAGGTCTTTAACCCAGTAATGATTCAAACAGATAATGACCGGGAGCGGTCTCTGTCCAGGTGCAGGTTTGCTCGGGAACAGTGAGCTCTATCGATCTCGGGCAGTGAAGTCAAGGTCTCGTTCCCTAACACCTCACGTAGCAAGCCAGGGAAGAATTCAGTAGGCCGCCCGCCTTCGATAAACTCCGGCACGGATGCGTATATTTTGACGCCTGCTTCGGGTCTCCAGGTCGACAACTTTGGTCTTTAGCTTGGAAGTTGTCTTTGCGCAGGGTAAGACAAACATTTTCGAGCTCAATGACACGCTGGCTCAGGTCATCTGTAGCGAGTTCAAGAGGAGAAATACGTTGAGCATGTTCTTGAACTGTGAGCCCAATTTGGTCAAACTTGGATTCAAGAATGCCAAATGATGACTTGAAGTCAGCTGCTAGCGCCTCCTGGTGTTGTTCGAGTAGTGTGGTGATAGTATCCATTGTTAAGCTAGTTGTTGAATTGTCTTTTCTCCCAGACTTGCCAGTTCTTGAAGCCATTGTGAGGTAGATATGAGTAAAGTGAGGGTAAATTTAAAATATACTACACTTTGGTTTTAAAGTAGAGGGGCTGGATGGCAAAAGACTGAAAAATTTAAGGAGAGCACCCTACTCCATGTAGCTGCCAACCGGAAGAGGTCGATTTATGAATATTTTTATATTTACCAATTGATCAATCAGTTCATTGTGAGGACACTGCAAATATTCATCCTTGAAAAAATCCTTGTGCTTGTCACCAACTACACCTTGTTTAGTCACATTTGTTTTTGTTGTCTTTGTTACTTTAGGGCTTTCCTGAAGCATTCTGCTGAGATAGTGTACATCCTGGATGGAAAGAAGTCTTCAGTCATTCTCCAAGGTAAATTTCTGTGCAAATTTCTGTGTCACTGTGCAATGGTGACATGTAAGCACACCATTTGACAACTTTGTCAAATTTACAGAAAATATGTGTTCAGTTAAATTGAAATGTTCTTTATTCTTCTATTTTTTTTTAAATCATCATACAAAAAGAAAGCCCAGAATTATACCATAGCGCAGGTGAAAATGGTCTGTGGTTTTAATGTTTTGGAAAACTGTAGTCTTGTGGTTTGATGCGTGGAGGCAACTGGTTTGATTATATTTGTCAGTCATGTGTGATATTGTACCAGCTTTTTTCTCAAACTCATGTTGCTCAGCAGCCAAAACACATTTACAATATTGTCATCTATTCAAGTAAAGTGGGAAAAGCTTTCTTTGCTCACTGTTTGGCGAATTCTCTTCTTGATTCTCTCATTCGACTTTATAGAAGAGGAAGACAGAGATCTGAACTGTGTGGTGTCCTCCTTGGTGCAGCTGATGTTGGACCCTCACTATCGCAGCCTGATTGGCTTTCAGAGTTTGGTGCAGAAGGAGTGGGTGATGGCTGGCCATCGCTTCTTAAACCGATGCAACCACTTAAAGAAGAACGACAAAGAGGAGGTATTCCTTACTGAAAATAACTTGGTGCTGGACAAATCATCTCAGTGGATTTTGTCAAGACGCTCATGCTTTTGTCTCTTTGTGTCTGTACTCTTGGTTCAGTCGCCACTTTTCGTGCTTTTCCTGGACTGCGTGTGGCAGATGATGAATCAATATCCAGCAGCTTTTGAATTCACAGAGACCTATTTGACGGTACTAAGCGACAGTATGTGGATCCCAGTCTTCAGTACATTCCTCTTCAATTCTCCCAAACAACGAGCTGAACACTTGATGGTGAGAGATGCGTATTATTGTGTGTATTTATTCAGATGAATTCAACAAACAAATATTTTCACATGGAAAACTAAATCTATGGATCTTATTGATTGATCTATAACTGGACAAGATTGGGTGTGGTTTATTACAAGTTCCGCAAAGTTGTTTTACATTAGCTATCCAACACACTTTTGATGGTTTTAAGTTGCAAATATTTGATATGAAATATTTGATTAAGTAAAAAACACTTAACCACAGTTAAATGCCATCTTTGAAAACTCCATCTGTGAAAAGGTGGTAGCATATGCAGCTTAGCTAACACGTCCTCAGATGAACATGTTGAATGATAGCATGTGGTTGTATGAGCCCAATGGGCCATATTCATAAAAGTCGACTATGACTGGTTGCACCATACTAAATCTCTGCCTCAGTAATTTCAGCTCATTTGTTAAGTCACCATAGTTTTTATTATCGCTCTCAATCACAATGAACATGTTAGTGAGGTACTGCATATTTAAGACCATGTTTACCCACCAAAGAAAGCCTAAATTTACCGCAGAAGAGCTCGTAGTTTGAGGAGAGGAGGTGGTGGGTAATAATAACGCACTGTTTGGTAGAAATGCAGCAACAGTAAAACAAAGAAAAATTATTTGGGAAACAATTGCAGAATGTGTCGATGTGGTCGCACGAGTAAACAGAACAGCTCTTGATTGCCAAAAGCGGTGGAAAGATGAGAGACGAACTGTAAACAAAAAAGAGTGGAGACAAAACCGGGAGTCCCAGCACACTGGGGGGGTTCCAGAGAAGAATGACGTGAAGATTTACCGTCAGCCTGAACCAGGTCTTATTTTTCATGTGGTGGCATGCTTTTATGCATTGCTTATCGGACAGGCAAATTAGTGAAATGTGCAGAAAGGGGTGGAAAAGCCACATTTCATGCAAATGGAATAACAGCCGGTAAAAAGGCCGGTAACTAACATTTATGAATGAGAGGAAACATGCATGACAGTATTCGCCCTTAACATGACATTAAAGCCAATGGTGCCCTTTATGAATATGGCTCAATATGAGCTCTATTCTTCTGATGAGCTGTCTGAGGGCAGCACGTCTTCTTCACATCATTTGAAGCAACAATCCTCAAGTCAAATTCAGCTTCCGCGGACAGTTTGTTAGATATATGGACCAAATGATGAACACTAGGAAAGGATCACAATTCTCTCTTTGTTCCATCCTATTTAGTTTTCCCTGCATAGTTAAATACTTCCTGTTTTGATTTTCTTGCTCTGCCCCCAGACATTTCTGACCCATCAGCAGAGTGAGTTTTCTCACGACTGTGGTTAATATACAGTATTTTGGTTCACTTTTTCCTGTGTGAAACCAAACTGAACCAAGTGGTAAATGCAGTACAATGAACAGTAAAATGAACTGAAAACAAACAAAAAGCCATTCAACATAGTGAAGCAAAAAAACAAACATTTTCCTGGTCATTTGTTTGTACCTTATGAAAACTTACATTTTATTTGTGTAATATTTAAAAGTATTAGAACTTAAAATGTAAACAATAGTGCCTTTTGATATAAAATAGTCCACTGTACGTTTGCAACTAATGTTTTTTTGATACTCCATTCATGCATGTTGATTTCTCTCATGGTTAATCAGTTCAGTGGTTCAAGAAGATTCACATACAGGTGGCATCATCGTAATCATCATCATTAGCAGGCCAGGTCACAGAACATCGCTGTTACAAAACAACCAGTTTTTGTGGTATTGTTTCATGTCACAGACTATAATGTCCTCCTGTGTGTGTGTGAGACAATTGACAGGAAGCAGCGTAATGTAATGCACACAGGTCTGAAACATTCAGCTTGTGGTCAGTGAAGTAATAAACATTAACAAAACCAAAATTAAAGTTTTAAATAACGGTGATGTTTGTGATGTGAAGTGCTTTTCACCTTGCCGTCAGAGTTGTAGCTATGGTCCATGAAGCAAGTGTTGTAATTGGCAAATTGGCATGAGGATGGATTTTAGATAAGATAAGATAATCCTTTATTTGTCCCACAACGGGGAAATTGCAGACTTTTTGACCAGTTAACTGAATAGTCTTAGATTTGTGAAGAAGATTTAATGGAGGAAAAAATTCCTGTTGAGACGCTTGTGGGTCCTATATCAGAAATTTGTACATCATCTGCATATAGGCTGATTTGTCTGATGTTTGTCAGTGTAACTTCGCTTCCCTTGTCCCTTTGCCCCTGTGCAAAGTGAAACTGTGAAATTATCCCAGTTGTAGTGGTAATGGCTATAGGTAATGTGAACAGTGTTTTATCCAATTAGTTTTTGGCATTTCTATGCTCTTCGCTATTAGACCAGAATGATAACGAGGTACCGTCACGCGATACAAGTCAATGGAAGCCGATAGAATCTTTCTCCCTCTGGGTTGGCCGGGGTCTCTTTATGCACAATCTCTCTATGTGCAATATCACACCCAAACTTTGTGTCACTGTACTGATGAATAATCTGATTGTACTTTCTGTATATCAAATTTACTGATCACTAACACGTGAGCCAGATTACATACTTATGAAACTTACCTTCATCACCCACATTTTGTCTTCAATGCTGCACAAGGAAATGCAAAAATAAAATCTTGCCAGTAACACGATCAGGTGTGAAAAATCCCAAACCCTCTCCTTCTCCTTTACTGTTATCAAATCAAATTTATTTGTATAGCCCAATATCACATACAATGTCTCAAAGGGCTTTACAGTCCCACAACAACAGACGATTCCCGACCCAGCCCAGAGCTCTCTAGGAAGACAAGGAAAAACTCCCAAAAACATTAATATACTGTATAAGGAAAAGGAAGAAACCTTGGGAGAGGCAATTCAAATGAGAGAGCCGAATTCCACTTGGTTTCACTTCTTATTGATCCTTCACTGATTTGTCCCAAACCAATATGCTATTTGAACAGGAAATGCATCATATAAAAGACGTAAAGATGTGGTTTCATGATGCCATTAAAAATTGAATCGTTACAATATTTTGCACAGCAGCACGAAGTATGAATGACTTTGTCTTTGCAGGACTTTGCCAAAAATAAAGGCATCCATGTATGTGAAGAGAAGCTCCTGTATTTCCCTCCTGTTTGGGAATGGTCACAACAGTTTTCCATCAAAGACCAAACTCTCTTTAACAACCCCATGTATGTTGGCAAAGGAGCTGCCTGTGTTCAGAATGGAGCAGTAAAAACCTTCAGACGCTCAAAGGTAAATACACAATTCTCTTAACTAAAGTAAGATAGTGATTTGAGTATATGTAATACAACAATCTTGTTATGTTGATGTTCTGATCAATAACATCACATTTGTTTGTTTAGTAGAATTATACTAGTGGGTATGAAAGATCTACTAACTACTGTTAGTTCAAACTGACAAAAACCCAGAACCATTGTCCTGATAGCAGCAGCTCATGTATGTGATTCATAAAATATTGACAGACCTTGTTGTTGTCCTGCAATAACGAGGTCAGTATACTGGGACCTTAAGAGTGATCTAAGTCTGTTCAGCCTGTCATGTCTGAGGTGTTTGTCAGCTGCATGTCACCTTATGCACTACATATTCCCTGCAGCATAAAACATACAGCTCCACACTGCGAGGAATGCCTGCAGCTCTGCATAATGGGTTGAAGGGTGGAGAATACACACTTAACCGGCGAAGCTCTTTGGCGTCTGAACTGAGGCATGACTTCTCTCAGCTTAAAGACATGGTAGAAAGCCCATCAGAGCGCTTCTTCAGGGACTGGTTCTCTCGACCTGCCGATCAGCAGGGCCTCCTAATCCCCCAACTCCTGCCTTCCCACATGGCTCTCTGGAAGCTCTACTTTTTACGTTGGGTTCCTGAAGCCTGCATCCCCAGAGGAGGCCCCATCACCGCCTACCACAAGCTCTCCCAGCTGGTCGATGAAATCGAAATGCTACAGAGCCAGCTCCGGCAGTATAAGGGACCCAGTCCAGCCAGCACACCACTCCCCAGCACCAGTGAGCCCCATTCAGACCAAAGGAGGATGTATTTTAAGGCCAGTTCCCCTCATGACCACCCCACAATTCCAGAGTGTCTTAGCTCCTCCTTTCCTTTTACTCCAGTGGGAAATCTCTGCCGCCGCAGTGTCCACGGCACTCCCATCAGCAAGTTTCTGAATGGGGCGAAGATCTGGCTCTCTACAGAGACCCTCACTAATGAGACTCTCTGAGGATGGGTTTCACAGCTAACATCACTGAGCCAAGTACAGGTTTTTATAACAGGTAACCATGCTATTTTCTGTTACCTCTTTTGTAAATAGAAGGAAATTCAGTGTTATAGTCCTTCTCCAATTTGGAAACTTCTAAAATCTCACTTTGGGTTGTTCCATCCAGGAAACACAATTGGAGATGGAATATTTCAATTATTTCAGAAAGAGGAACAGAAAATAGTACTAATTATGATACCATGCGGTAAAAATATCCCATGGAAAAGGATCAAGGCCGGCTTGATTGAATGTAATGTGTGTTTTTTTGCACAAACTCAATGCTGTTTGCTCCTAGTGCCCTTATCTTAATGGTTGTCAGGGTTTCATTGTAGGTAGCAAATAGTTTGATTTCAGGGTCTTATTTTCTAGATGTACTCTATTTTTGAAGCAGAGATAATGGCTTATATTTTTAGTATCATAATGCAGGTGATGCTTTTGAGGGAAAATGGAGCTGTGAGGACTTAAATCTATGGTAAATATTTTCTTAATTTCTTTTCGTTTCCTTTACATTTTATCAGCCTTCTGGTAAGGCACTGCAGAGAACAGCAGGTAAATAAGTGAAAGGCACAGATGGGAATGAGTTCTCAGACTGGTCTCTGGTTTGGCAGGTAGTGAATCATTAAACTGAATTGGATTTGGAACCTTGTGACAGTAAGTTTGCATAAAATGTTGATTATAGTCCGATTAAGTCAAGAAATCGATTGATTTTGATCGATCGATTTACCTAAATCGTCAACTTACTCTGAAACAGACCTAGGGTGATGAAAACAGGGCTGCCCATAAGTGGTACACGGGTACGCATGCATGCTCTAAGATGGAAAATCTGCATCTCCACTCTCCATAAAGGACAATTTGTATACCAAGGAGCAACAGCCCCAAGTGTGTGAGGGAGAGAGACTCCTGCACAGTCACTTCTCTTTCTATGTGTCTGTATCTTTCTCTCATCTTTTACTCTCTCCTCTGTCTCTGTGTCAGATTCTGATAAAATTAACTGAGTTCACAGTGACATTTCATGGGAGCTGAGTGGAGAGGAGAAATTCCCAATGCAGGTAGAAAGCACATCCTGCTATCTGCAGCAGCACACAAATGGCCTCATTGCAAGTGTTTTTCTAAGCATATGGGAATAATTGAATTGAAATTAAAGAGGCACTGTGAGTTTGCTACACATACACTACTCACATACAAGTATCTGTGTGTGTGTTAATGCTCACATGCCTTCACCTTGCCAGTAAAAAATATGCAGTAATTCATTTCTTTCGTAAAATTGGAGATGTGATTTCATTGCAAAATCTTTTTGCAGCTCACCTTCATCAGACTGTGGCAGGAAAAGCTGCTAACTGGCTGTTATAAAGATAAGGTGTCCCCACCCTCAGCAATTTGTGCATCACGTGTGTTTAGAGAGCCACAGAATCTTATAAATTCCGTCCATGTACACATCTCACTCTCATTTTTGCCTCAACCGCAGTACAGACAAAATTCAGAGAATAGCATGCATGTAAACGCAGTGATTGCTGTGACTGTGACACAGTTCTGAAGCAGCATGTGATGGTGATTATAAAGAGTAATGAAAGGATTAAGTAATTAATTGTATAAACTGTTAACAATACTGTATATTATACTGTAGCTGTAAAAACCACTTACCTTTGTAAGTCATATGTTCTGTTGCCTTCCTGGTGTAGCAAATGTGCAGTGAAGTGGCTTGCAGTCAGTGAGGAACGTTTTCTCATGTTTTACGATGCATTCAGGGAATTTACTTGTAAGCTGAATTGGTCTGGCCCCGAATACTGTTTTAAGGCTTCAAGTATTTGCTGTTTTTTCGAAACGAAACAGTATTCAGTATATACAGTATTCATCCACCTAAACTGTTCAACAATCATGTCATCACTGCAGTTTTCAATACATCCAGCAAGCAGCAGCATTACATCAATAATGTGGGCGTGTACACACATAAACTATTGTGTCCGTTGTGTGTGTGATTGCATGCTTGGAAAATTACAGTAACACCCATGTCCAAACATTTGTATCGCACACTGACTTTCAGAATAAACTCCAATAAACACTTTGACCAATGAACGGTAAGGCTATGTAATAGTGCATCAGTTAATGACAACATGTCTCAAAAATACCAGCCCTGAGCTCACAGTGTAAATTACACAACATTTATGACTTCTACAAAGTTGTAGGGTCAAGATACTTTGTCCATAAAAAGAATACAATGAATACTAATGTTGTACTCAAGTACCAATGTAACAAGCGGGTATTTGAACAGTAGGGGCCAGTCCTACTTCTACTGCACTCTGATGAGTTAAGCATTTTCTCTATGGGCAGTTCACTACCTGCAGAAATGAGGACTGGTTGAGACACATGAGTAGAAATGTTCAGAATTCACCCAGTGCTCCTTTATTGGCACTGCATAATGTCTTAACCTCTTGAATAATGTAATGATTTAGAATTTGTTATCTAACTCCCATGTTGTCATTGTTTGTAATACCACTGGGCAGACTGGATGTCTTTGCTGCCATTACACAGACCCACTGATCCTCACATAGTTAGACTGACCAATTTCCTGTGATTCCTGTGATATCCAGGCTAACTGGTGATAATCTGGCTGTCAGTCCATTTACATGCACGTTAAAACTTGGATTATACTCCGATTAAGGCAATAAACAATCAGTCGTTTTTTGTTTTTTACCCTGAACGTCATGTCAGCATCATAATTAGGTTGAAATAGTCATAAATCAGTTTTTTCTCTCTCAGAGAAACCAAACTATTATGCAATTGTAAAGCTATTTATTCTGGCATCCATAGATTAGGAGAACGGCAGAATCCTATTATTCTGTCCATGTATACATCTTGCTCGCATTTTTGCCTTAATCGTAGTACAGACAGAGTATAGTGTGCATGTACTGTAAGTCTAGTGAGTAACTGGTTCAGGGTTGTGTTGAGTGTTGAAAGCAGAGATGTGTATAATGTGAGTGCAGAACCTGCTCTCCAAACTGCTATTATTGCACATTTTAGTCAGTTAAGAAAATAGAAGTTGGTTTGTTTCAAGATGATTCTCAATTATGGGTAATATTAAATATATGCTTGAATTCACCCAAGTAATGGTACTAAATAACTTTTATCCTTGATTTAGTCTTTATTTTATGGAGAGATATTTATATGCCGTGTTTACCACTAATTCTCAACTTTGCACTCTGCTGTAACGGTATGACGACTGTGGTTGCGCTGCAGCACAGTTTGATGTGTTTTCAGCAGATGTATTTATTTCACTTATGTAAATGTTCTTTATTAGGGATGAAGGAGCTACTGTGCACCCACCTGTGCCTTTTTGGTAAGATTTTTTATATACTGTATAACAGTGAATTAACTGTAAATGGAACTTATTTTACTTTTCTGAATCTGTTGATATATTTTATTAATTCTGTAATTGTAGTTATATTCAGAGGTACTGCACTGAAGCTGTTTCTCCTGACAGATAATAAGGCTCAAATATATATTTTTAACCGTTCATTACATTCTTTTTCTGAAACAAGTGGTGTTGTGGCTGTTCTTTCATTATGGTCCGACCGATATTTACAGATGGTTACCTCACTCTGACAGAATAAGCTCACTCCCCTGATCATACAGGCTATGGAAATGGGCTTTAAAAGCTCCTAATAAATGATCGTTCAATTTGAAGGTATGGTTAAAGTCTTGATGCTGCCATATGTAAACTGGCTCAGCTGTATGGCCTCATTGCACTTATTAACCTGCTGAACGCCAGAGGCCATATTCATGAAGATCTTACTGTCAAAAGGGTTTATATAGTCATGAGAAGCAAAGTCATGAGTTTTAAAAATGTGTTTTCCAGGGCTTTAAATGTTTTGGAAAAATAATGACATATCCCAAACATTTTGGAAAAGTCAAGAATTTTTTAAATTATAGATCATAATCTTCACAAGTCAAACTAGAACGTGGGAAGTGGAAATCAACTGTAACTACTAGCATAACTTCAAACATCGAGGCTGCCAGCAAACACAAATATCTAACAACAAAGTACTATCACAGAAGTTATGTAGACACTTTAACATATTGATAGTACTTTGTTGTTAGATATTTGTGTTTGCT
>OMOW01112938.1:0-10283 GCA_900312555.1 Lamprogrammus exutus | reverse complement strand
GGACATTTGATCGGGGTAACACCCACTGAGATGTTGCCATACAGTATGTGCGATTGAAGCAGACGAATGTAGAATTTGGCGCATAGCGAATTTTCCCAGAGGCAGGCAGCAGGGGAGAGGGGGCAGGGGATCTATATGGAGGGGTGTAATTCAAATATTGCATCCAATCAGGGGCCCCATACGGGTTGTGTCCAGCCATGTGCTCATGAATTGAGAGGGAGCGTTATTCCTCTGGACTTTCTGGTTGAGCGCTGACTCTGTATCGATGGATGGCTCTTGTTGTGGTCTGAATCGAACACCACGTCAGCTTTCTTTGATACGGCGTCGTTGTGTCACTGGTAGTGATTTTTAGTCTTCATATTATGTTTATGTATGTGTTGCAAGTGTGGTGCTGTTGGCTGTATGCATTTCGATTTCACCAATACAGCTTGCCGCTCCAGAAGTCGATCTACCCGTCGTTCACTGCTCCTTCCTTGTTTGTAGGTGAATCATCGGTTGTTTCCTCCATAGAAGGCACCAGTCTACAGTGCGATGCATGTACCCACGTGACACTGCCGGATGTCTTAACTAAAAACTCAAGCACATGTCCCTGGCATGGTCATCTGGGAGGACCTCGCTTGCCTTCTGGTAAATTGCTGCGGTATATGTGACCCTGTATCTTTCAGCTGCTTGCTTGATGTAGTTATTGAACATGTGATGTCTCTCCCCAGTCCCCACCACCTGCATTGCTCTTTCATGGACAGCCATGGCATGTCGTGCCAATCCAAACTCCTCTTCCAATTTAGCATACAGCAGGCAAATGGTCTTTGGAAACTTAGCAGGGCAGCCATCCAAGGCTTGTTCAAATGAATCTCTAGCTCTCTCCAGCTTCTTGCCTCTATAATGGTCTATGAACTTGGTGAGGTAAGTGTTCCAAATATCGCAAACATTTGGCCACCTGAATATAGCAATGCCATGCTCATATGCTTTGAAGCTCTCCTCAAAGTAGTTGTGCTCTTCTTGGAACATGGCATAGTTGATGATGATCTGTGGCGTTGCAATGTGTAGGGCAATGATGCAGTCATACACTGCTTTTGTAGACTGAAAAGTGCCAAGACTTTCCTCCACGTCCTCCAGCATAGACCACACCGTCAGAGACTTGTAGACCCTGTCTTGGACTGGCTCAGATGAGTCAAAGTAGTCTGCTTTCTTGGATGGGATGGCTGTACCTTTCCTAAGTATTCGCAAAGCCTGTTCATACTCACACAGTTCCATCTCTCCATATTCACACCACACTGCAGCCAGGTCTTCCACCTGCTTGTAGTTCACCTTGGTAGCCTTCTCAAAGATAGTCCTGGCATCATCCAGCTGCACATTTTCCTCATAGAACTTGGCATAGGAAACCCAAAGGGAATGAGGCTTCCCTGTGGCCTTCATTGAATCCACAGTCTAGTGTATGCGTTGATGATCTGCCGTGTGCAACTTTACCCGCTCATGCCTCTCATGGACATAATGGGGGTTCCTATGCAGTAGCACACTGCTCAATAGGAGAGGCCCTTGGGCTATGAGCTGCTCAAAGCAAGCAAGCCTAAGCTCCAGGTCTATGTCATCATCATCATCCTGCCCCATCTCAGCACAGGTGTCCATCTTGGCAGCAATCATTCTCTCCTCAAACTGGGCATAACTATCAAACGCTTGTATGAAATCCCTTACTGTCAACACTGTAAGAATGGCCTCCTCATACACATCACGGGCCTTTTCAAAGTGGCCACGCCTGATATAACAGTCGGCCTAGGAGCACCACAGCTTGCCCAGTTGGTCAGTGAAGCATGTAAGGCCTCCTCGGATGATGGTCCCGACATCCAGAGAAGTCACCTTATCGGGGTTCTGGGAGATCAGGTCGCACAGTTCATGCCACAAAGACTTTCCCTCCCTGAAAACAAAACTTTCATCATTGACAACAGCTGCTAATCGGATTGCTGCTTCATCTAAGAAGAATGCAACAGAATGCAAGTAGTCTATGTACTCCTCTGCATTCTCTGGAGAAAGCTTAAGGTACCCGATGGCTGCCTCAGGCAGGGGCAGGTTGCGGACAAAGCAGAGATACGGGGGCCAGATGCGAGGATGCTGAGTTACAGGAAGAGCTCGGAGTGCACGGTCAAATGTTTTCCAACTTCTTGCGATCTTACATTGAGTCTCAAGGAATTGGCAGTAATCCGGCCATATTCTGGGCATTTTATGAATGAACACCAGTGCCCTCTCATGGCAGTTATTGATCTCTTCGTAGACTGGCTCAGTGATGCATTTCCCATTGACTTGTTTTCGTCTTTCGCTCAGGTATTTGTACCATAGCTTGTGACTGCCAGCTTCTCCCTCAGAGCCCGCCCATATTTCATAGTGAGGATGGCCATGCCATGTAGTGGCACGTCTTGCTTCCTCTTCAGCAGAGATGGGTCACTTCTTGGGTAAGCCTGGCAAACAGCATTTGTCACACGCACAACAAGACTAGGTAACTATGCTTTATATTGTTTAATTTGAAAACATGACATTACAAAGTCACATGTATGTTCTAATGTGCGGTCAAACAACTGTGTTGCTTCCAATGTCGCTGACAACAGTATCAGACTCTAAATCTACTTAAATAGATTAGATAGAACTAACAAAGTGATGACATCCAATAACTAGGTTGTTATTGGATGACATCACTTTGTTAGTTTGATGACATCACTTTGTTAGTTTGTCTAATTTGTTTATCTAAGTAGCTTTAGAGGCTGAGCAACAGTGGAAGCATCACAGTTTTTTGACCGTACATTGGACGTTGCAATGTTGTGTTTTCTACTTAAACATTTAAAAGAAAGTTACCTAGTCTTGTTGTGCGCGTGACAAACACTGTTTGCCAAGCTTACCCAAGAAGTGACACATCTAAGCTGAAGAGGAAGCAAGATGTGCCACTACACACACATGCTTGAAATTCTTAAATTTCAACCCTTCTACCCCCTCTGGTCAAGTACAGAATGAAGCGGTGTTCTTTCTGTGCTGCGAGAAGAACTCACATTTCCAAGTTTGCAACTGTAGACAGCATCTTAGTTTACTGATCTGTTAGCTGAAGGGAAAGGAGGGGATAAATAGGCCGTACATGGCGTCGTTTTCCCTGCTGGGAAGCACCACGTCTCCTCTTTCTAATTAACGAGCATTTGACAGAGCGACTCAGACAAACAAGGCAACAGAGCACACAGCAGCCATCTGCATGAGCTTCGTCTGCTGGGGCTTTGATGCTAACGCGAGCCAATGATGAAGTAAGTCACACTGACATCAGGCTGCACACGGGCCTTTGAAGGGAGCAGACACACACCACGGCTCACAATCTGTGCCTCAAGATGACAACACCACAGAAATAAACACATGTGACAGTGGAAGAGGACCTGGAAGCACGAAATAAAAGAGGAATGAACGTATGAAACAAAACAGGAAATGGCAGCGCATGCATGAGAATGATGTGACATGATATGGGGTCACCTACAAACACACATTCAAACCACAGATACACATTGGAGGAGAGAAAAGTAAGGCTAGGTTTGGCCGGTATGAATGTGCGTGTGGATGTGTGTGTCTAGCACAGGGAAGTACCCAACAGAGCATGTTAGCCTGAGTCAGTCCCCCAGTAAGGCAGCTGAGGAGCCAGCCAACTCTGGCTGCCACCAAGTTTCCTGCCCTGTCTGGCTGCAGTTTCCTATTTGTCCTGACAAATTACTTCCACAGTCGACACGATGCTAAAACTCAGGCATTACTGGACATCACTCTCACCCTCTGTGGAGGATGTCACAGCTTTTGTGCCAACACAGTATTCTCTGCAAATTCTATGCCATAGAATTCTCACTGTGTTGGTTTATGCGGCTATAATGAAGGGATCTGTTCCCTGTTTGAGACTTTCCTGAGTTAAATTCATTATGAACAATATCTCTTTATACATGTAGCATTTTTAATTGACACCTCACATTATCAGAAGACTTAAATCTCCCGTGTTTATGCATTTAAACCCTTCAGAAATTGTGTTTTCTTTGCACTCTGTTGCATCTTAGGTATAGATTAGTCTCCGTTACACTTTATTATAAGGGTACATAACATGTGCTTATGAAACGCAAAATTAACATGCAAGTCGTAATGATGTCATGCATGAATTACTGCATGACATATCATGCATTCCTGTTACTCGCCATTAATAATCAAGTCAGCGATTACATGTTACCAACCATGTGTATAGATACAGTACATACAGTATTTTGCCATAAAATGATCAGGAATCCAGTTACATGGACGAAGACTTTTCATTGATTGGACGTATCTATATGTTGTCTGATTGTCCATTGCCTTATCAACAAGGAAAAGCCATTAAAAGTCACTAATTGTACATTCTCAAATGTTTGTTTCTGTTGGTATCCATGAAGACAGATATTCAAAAGAAACTACAATACATATATGTTTTATAGGCTTTTATGCACTGTATATACGTATGTCCATTATAGTTATAATAGCTTAACAAGTTCAAAATTCACTGTATATTTTCTGTAATGTTACTTTGTAATGTTATCATCTGTAAAAAAAAAAAAAAAAAAAATTAAAAAACCCCAAAACACTTTAATATTAAACTAAAATGTCTTGCATCTGTACACACTTCATCTTTGTCACAACTCTTTGATTGAGCTTAGCCAAAATGTTTGTTTCTGTTATGCATTTCAGTCAACCAATATCAGCTGATTCAGCTTCATCACATTCTTTGTTTCTATTTTAGATACCAGTATCGGCCTCAAAAAGGCATAAAGTTATTTTGTTGATGAAACAACTGTGAGTTTTCATAAATTGATTATTGATTAAGTGTTAGGTTATCACATGAACTATTTAAACACCTTGTAATGGTCGACATGGGCCCGCCGAGAGGAGGCCATACTTCTTTTAACTGTGCGTTTATTTTTAAACCAGCAGCATATAGTGTCTCATCTCTTTATCACTGGTGATCAGACTGTTGACACACACACACACCTTCCAAACCCTTGTTGCCTTGTCAGCTCCCTCTAGACCTGAGCAGATTTGTGTGTTAAAAGGAAGCGACAGCAGTAAAAGGCCATTTGGAACCCCGGAGGAGAACATAAGGGAGTAGAGGATAAGATGCTGCCGCTGCTGTAAGCGTGATACAGGCTATGAAATCCATGCGTCTCCCTCTCTCTACCTGCGCCAGCACCCACACACACACACACACACCTGCTGCTGGATCTCCTACACATCCAAAGATAATCAGATGTGCATGACTGGGCTGCAAATGCTGTTGCTCTGTTTGGGTAACAGAGGGTTTTTGGTGGGGCGCTCATCAAAATACAATAGCCTGATGGGGAAAGCAGGTGGACGTCCTAATGTATGAAGACTTCAATTTACAAGATGCTTAGAGTTGTAATAGTTGTGAATATCAAACAGGACGAACTCCTTTGCTATTTAGAAAAATTCCCAATAATTCCAAAAGTGGAGCTGAAAGATGCACTGTGGAGATTTTTTGTTTACATTCAGTGTGTTTCACCAAAAAACATGTGTGTGTCCTTCAGCTCTAACAAACACCTTGAATGCATTTCTTACCACATGCAACATTTCAAAGATGATTTAATGAAGATTTTGCATTGTTTACATGCATGATTATAGTGACCTTCCTACGTTTGCTAAGTTTTATGGCTATTTACAGCCCCGATACAAGGAATTGCGTGAAACTACTGTTATCCATTTCATTTGGTAGACACGGTCAGTCTGTTTTATGTACCAACACGTGCAGGTGCAGCTATCTATTATATTTTTAAATATTTAATTTATAATTATATAAAACGTCATTGTCGTTGTAGAGCATTTCCATCCGCTAGGTTGAAACCGGGGTTGCAAAATGACAGAGCAGTCACATGTGCAAATGGTGGGGTGTCAGGGGAGCAACTTTTGAACCATCATTATTTTTGAAAAATGAATTTACAGCTCCAGAGTGGCAAACAACAGCTACAATTAAGAGGTTTTCATGCCAAATGTTTTGGCTTGTTTCGCCTGTCTTGTTAGAAGCATCATTATTCCTCTGAAAGTTCTTCAATTATTAAATCCCCACTTTTTCTTGCATTGCTCATCTGGTACGTTTATGCTCTATAATCCATGCCAGTGGTGGGAACTGCTGTAGTTCTATGTGTGCACAATGCTACTGTAAGTGACACCCACTGACTGTGGACATTTCTCACTGGAGAACTCTCAGTGGAATTCAATCTGCATCCTCATTTACACACTTTGTCGGTGTACTACCATTGTGTTCCTTTTTGTCTGTAAGGCATGTTTAGCTCTCAGTGTCAAGGTCCATCTATTTATGTTTACCTCCTCTCCACTTCACCATGCAGAGGGGAAGTGATATGATTGAATGTGTCCATCCAACATGTCCATTCATCACATGAACGTACACATGTCCATCATGTTATGTCCTTGTTTCCACATTGCTACCGTGACAATAACAGTGTCTGTGAAACACCGATTACGCTGCCGGCAAAACATAAACCTCACCTCTCTCCCACCACTCACCTCATTAACCTCCATGCAGCACACGCTACGCATAAAGCATCAATTTATATGACATATAGAGGCAGTGCTATACATGTATGTGCTGCCACTCCTCATTATTCCTCCTGTCAAATATCACAGAGGCTCCTGTGGCATAGGTGTGCATTGTTATTATCATCATTACTGTGCTTTTGTTTCTCAGATGCACTCTGTTCTGTTCTGTGTGATTCCTGTGATCATTGTGACGTGCTCTCTTCTTTGCAACAAATCACGCGGCGTTCAGTGACAAAGTGTGCGATGATGAAGTAACACTCACTCCCACCCCTGCCACAACGCTGACTGCTCCTTCATCTACTTTTACTGCAACTACCACTAAATTCAACTCTACTTTGACTTGTTCTCTCCCCTGACACATAGATCATATAGGACTAGTACCTTGGTAATACCACCGTCAACTGGTTTTATAAACTTTAAATACCTCAATATAGTGTATAGAAACACAGTAAATATATAGTAACAACATCTGCGTCAGAGCCTCAAAAATAGCAATAGCTGAAAAGAATGGAATCTCACTGACACAAACACTGAATATGATGCACTTGAAAAAAAAATTCAGCAGTATTTGATGCACTTTGATATGTGATACATCAGAATCTGAAAGCAGATATAACCTTCCGAGCCATCAATCAATGTGCACATTTATATTATTATTCATTTTCATCATATTGATTCAGTAGTTCAGATCCTGCTTAAAGAGAAATGCTTCCATCTCCATCGCAGTGACCAAAAAACTAACGGCACATTTGAGCAATCACTGGAAATCATGAAGTCAAATATTTCAATGTATATCCCATCAGAACGAACCAGTATGAAACTGGGGAAATTGTCGTGGTACCTGGGTTTACTCTGAACTGTGACTTTTAACTCTCATACATGGTGATGTGATTTGCATGTCTTTATGTTGTGGGGTTTATTTTTGTATTTTTCAAATTTATGGGTTTAATATTTCAAAAAGTCAGTCGACATAAGAGTTCAACAAGGCAGAGTGGCCAAACATTGAAGGCCTGTATCTCAAAATGTGTCTAGGGCACAGAACCTCACTATACTATGGTGACGATGTTAACAAGAACACATTTTGCATTATGCAGTAGTTTTGTGGTTATATAGTTATAGTTATAGTTATTAGCTACAGTTAAATTGAAGTGATGTATTTACACGTGATCAATGTAAAAACTTTGTAAAGGGATATTTCCTGATTTTATGAGTTGAAAAGGATCACCTGAATGCTACGCTACACTGAAAATGGCTCGGAACACAATGGTGGACCATGAAATGAGACACAGAAACCCCAACACAATCCTGCCTGCCTAGAAACTTAATTCCAATAATTCCAGATACATTCAAATTCCCCTAATATCCGTGTAGGATATGAATATTAAACCTTTACAGCCGGAAGAGGCAACACTCATCAGATCAGACAGCACTTCTGAGCCTGTGGTGAATTAGCAAACACTCATTACTATTGAATTTTCATAGATCTCGTAAGGTTATCACGCCTGCTGACTTCAAAGTGACAATCCAATGCAGTGTGAGGCTTTGATGTCGTGTCTCTGCACGGAGTCTGAATTTTGTCATTGAAATTTGAATCAAGGACGCTGCTGAACGTGATGCATATAGAGAAAATAAAACTGTTACACATTACAGTATAACCAGATGTTATTTTGTCCATCCATTTATTAATGCTCACTCTAATCACTCTTGTAGACTTTACCTTTACCAAAAAATGTTTTGTGCCTTTTCTCTATGTTTTGATTAATTAATCTTTTGTTGTCTCCTTTCCTATGGTATAAATGTATTATATCTGAACATGTTCCATCCCCAATAATCACTTGTAGTGTCAGTCGCAAAGCCAGAGATGTAGAAACACTCCTCACACAAGTTAAATGTTAAACAGTGAGGAGGAATGTGAGCTACAGCGTGACATCCTTCCTCCCACTCTCCTGTCTAAACTGAGATTGTGTGAACCCCGACTTGGCAAGGACTTAAATATGTGATCTGTAAGTCACATATTTGCCAGCTGATCAATATCTATATAGTACAGTGCAGTCTCTTTATCGCAAGTCCTCTCTTCTTCGGCGAGTGAGTCTGCTACTCCTCCTCATGAATCAATAATTGTTTTAATTTGACTCTGACACTTAATGTAAACTCTGTGAGGCAGCCTACTTAAGCTGAAAGCCCTGAGTTCTCCAGATTCACGTTTCCGTTAACATGTGGGATTTTGCACTTCATCGTCTCACTCACATTCTCATTCTTCATCATCAAGCTATTGGAGTCGCAAGCTTGAAGTGGGTTTTGGCAAAATGGTTCAAATGGTGTTATATTACCCTCTGTAGTGGTGTTGATGTTGATGTTGATGTTGATGCAGATGCCCTAGGAAACCCGTGTAATGACTTTGCAACATTTGAAATTGCCACATTTTTAATCAGGTATCTCCATTTCATGTTCAGTAATTCCAATTGTATCTTTTTCTCATATTTTCTCTTTGTGTACAAATTTTAAGAACATGTGATTTATGTCCTTCTGTAATTTCTCTCTTCTCCTTGTGTTTCGAGCAAAGCATGAATACCAACAAAGGCTGCAGGCCAAAGTGGTGAGCTTCTCTTCCTTTTCTCTTCTTCCTCCTCTTTTTTTTTTTTTTTACTTTCCACTTCAGCCCATCACAAAACAGCTTGAACATTTCACGGTGACGTCAAAGCATCTTAAAACGCTGACTTTGTGTTACAGTCCTCACTGGATCTGTGTCTTTCTGTGGCCAATAATCGCTGTTCTGTGAGATGAACATTTTTGATGGCTTTTTGTAGGACCTGCTTGACCTCTCTTGAGAGTAAAATCAGCCATGGCAGAGCCCAAAAAACAAAAGTGACCCAGTTTGCCGTAGACAAAAAGACCTGGAGTCCCCTCAATTTTTACAAGTGAGTCTGCTCCTACAGATATAGTATCAGCCTGCACACAGTATGCACACAGTATGCTGTGTCACTGCACACCAATGTATCTCACCACATTATCTGTAGGTCATGTCTCCTAAAAATATCCAAATCCAGTCTCTCTCTCTCTCTCTCTCTCTGTCTCTCTCTCTCTCTGTACTCTGCTTTCACACAGAGGAGGCCTTATCTTCAGGCACCAGTGCCTGTAAAGGGGTGTTACCAAAGCATTACAGCATATTAAATAGCGGGTGTAACCAATTCACCATAACTCTGAGCTCACATTCTGTTGTGTGAGGTCGGTAGAAGGAAATACAGCAGATCGCTCAGACTACAAGCAGGTGCTTATATCAGTCTACGTCTGCAACAGGAGTTTTTTTGGAGTAATTCAAGTTTTGAAAAGTTCTGGTTGCTGAGCGGTGACTTACTGGAGGACAATTTGTGAGTGGTAAGTACTGATACCATTCCTAAAAAATGGAAATACTGGTTTGTCCTGCAAACATTTTTTTTGTTGCTATTTTCCAAAGTGACTGTAAGTGAAACTAAGTAGCAAGAAAAAATGACTACAGTGAGTCACCCCACATATGATAAATACACTGTTTCTATGTTTCAGTTGGGACTGAACAGAGATTCTGTCTTACACGAGGGGGGCTCCCATTGGATCACTGCTATGTTTTGATTGAAGACGTGAAAGACTTTGTCACAGGTCAAAAGCAGACACTAAAACAATGAACTTGTCTTTTCTACTACCCAGCCTCT
>OMOW01112931.1:0-11694 GCA_900312555.1 Lamprogrammus exutus | reverse complement strand
GCCCGTTTGACTGGCACATGGTTAATTACAGTCACTGTTAGCAGACATAATTGAAGTAAATGTAATAATAATGGTGACAAGTGGAGACTAAACATCCGCCTTCAACGCCTAGTTATGGCAATCTTCTTCCCAGCTCTGTGGTTTGTACTCGATGCCTACACAGAAATGTCAGACATATCATGAACGAAACTGGGTATCGCTATCAGGGAGGCTACGTGGCCACTGGGAAGTGGGAAGTTTCGTTCTTGGACAAAATCAGGCCAGCTCAGAAACGGAGATGAGATGTTTCTTGTGAGAATTTGCACCTCATTTCAGGCAAACGTTGCTGAACGAATCAGTGAACGAATCTGAACGATTCTTTTCACCGAATGCACTTGAAAGAATCAAATCACCGCGAAGAATCATGGTTTCCATCTCTGTCGGCCACACGTTTCCTTTTGTACACTAAATCTAAAATGCAAGGGCGCAAATGCAGCAAATAAGCTTCAATTCGCTGCGTTCCAACCGTCCTCGAAAAATAACTTGTTTTGGTGTAACTCGATCTTAACGTATGTGATGTGCATATGTGTGTACGTTTTTGCAGGCGCATGTGTGTGAGACGCAGTGTGCGTGTGTTTACGCATATGTCTCTATGTTTATGAAATATGAATAGTGACATGTAAATTGAATCAAAGTACTCCCACCATGCCCCAGGGCAAGACCACCATGCAACGCTGCTATAAGGGAAATGTTGTGGCACTTTCTATCTGCCTCCATTTTTGGGTGGCGTGCTTTGAAGTGGCTCAGACGCAGCAAGGGTTTGTCAAAATCCTATATAGAGTGATTGCATGTGACCGACAAAGTCTAACTCTCACGTTTAAGCCCTGACATTAATTGCCAAACCAATCTAACAAATAAACATCCAGCTATATTAAAAAAAGAGAGAGAGAACCCCCTTTTGATGTAGAAAACAGTCTGAAAACAAAATGAGTTTAATTGAGACCAAATGCTTGAAAAAGGACACATCCACATCCGTGAATTTGGAGTTTGACTCATGCTATGGGCGTATCCGCACGCTAGGATTTATAGGCTGGATTTGTGTCCGGGTAAATTACGAGCAAATGTGATGTGCTTCTGCGTTTTGCCTCCTACAAACCCAGGGAGGATTCATATCAACACACTGTCCTTGTCGGAACTCGGGCCTCAGGTTTTTATGAACGGAACAGAGGTGCGATACAACCCCTCCATAATATAGAGCTTCAGTCGCCAGCATTGTTAGCACTTCTCTGACACACAGTGTAAATGCGCTTAACACTGCCAAACGTGAGGGATTGTGGGAGTAAGGAGATTAGAGCAGGGTGGAAGGAGTCAGGGCTAATGATCGTTCCAGATGTGTTGTTCCCTCTGGCAAAAATATCAGTTAACCCGTTAACCTTCACTACATAACTCTGAGGTTTAAATAGCACTATCAGTGACCTGTGTCAGGATCGCCTGTTAATTCATCTCCAGATGTCACCAAGTTTACATTTCCTCCCTAACTCTGATTAATAGTCTTTGGCAGTCTTTTCAGATCAGGGTGTGACTTCTAAACACAAGCACACGTACATATATGTGGACACACAGTATAGCTGCACACATGCACAAACACACAACCCTGGAAAAAACAGCCTTTGCATTTCCTTAACTTGCCCAAATACATAGAACCTCAAGTCACATAAAAGGCTGTAATGTTGGACATTTCTCCGAAGTCCTCACAAATATAAAGAAACTATAAAACGATTAATAGGTTTTGTTTTAGACTGACGCCAGTGTGGCACTGACGGCGTCATTTTCCAATAGAAGTGGTGTCTGCATTGTTTCTCTGTTTCATGCCTCTAAAACCCTCCCGCCTTGTGTTTTTCACTTCTTGTGTGCATAATTAGTGGACTGACAATTCCACAGAAACCCAAGATCCGCTTTAACTCAATGAGGAGAGCTCGAGGTAAACATTTGGGTTTTCTAAGTCAATAAAATCAACACTTTGAGTCAACTGACAAACTTGTTTCCTGGAAGAAAACACTTCTGTTTTGGGTCACATATTTTGAGGCCAGTCATCAACAAAACCAGCATGAACTGTGAAAAGCAGTTATTGTGAAGATTTCTTGGCTCGACCACAAATTGGATAATGTGACAAAGACAAAAAACAGACTCATAAATTGGATTGGAGGAAGTAAACACCTTCAATAAAAGCTCTTGTTACACTTTAGCACAATTTTTGTTCAATTCTCTTCACATCCTGACAGATATAAAGAGATCAAACACAGAAACAAAATGGTCTTGCTGGTCAGTTGGTTTCAGTCGGAAAAAGCAAAGTTTTTCCCTTTCAAAAAATGTATGGAATTTGTTAGGTTTGATCAACGCTAACAGGGCAGTGCTACTGTAAGTGGAGCTTGATTACTTCAAAGTGTTGAATGCAAAAGACGAATTGTGGTCGTTATTCAAACGTTGAATGGTGTGTTGTTTATCCAAATTTAATGGTTTTTAGGACATGTTAGGGTGGCTCAGGCAGTGGAACAGGTCATGTGATGAGTGGTTCATTGTTCCATTTCCATCTGTCCTTCAGTTTTAAGTTACCCTGATCTGTTAAAGGACATTAACTCAAGTGAACATTGCAAAAGCGCTCAGAGCAGTTTTACGTTACTCCAAAGTAAATTAACAGAATTGGAAATTTAATGTTAAATGAATCCCAAGGCACTATGTACGAAATTTACTTTCAAGTAAAGGCCTCATTAAAGGGGCACAGTGAAAGCAACGTTTGCTCTGTTAAGTGTAGCTTGATTTTAATTTATTGAGTATTTTGGTTGATAGTACTGCCTGTTTTCTTTAGCTATATGAACTTGATACAACAATGGTATTGTAGTGGCACGTCATTGCCTCCTCTTTGGTGCAGATGTGTCACCTCTTGGTTGGCCTAGTAAACGGCGTTTGTCACGCGCACGACGAGACTAGGTAACTTTCTTTTCTATTATTTAATTCGTAAAACACAGGGCTGTATTTTGGTGAATTTGTTTTGAATCCCTACTGCCCCCTAGTGGTTTAAATTTACTTATTAAAGTTTTAAAACATTTATTTATTTCAGACCAGAATTGAATTTTGTTCATTTCAGGCACTTTCAAACCCAAACCAACAAATAAGGAGGCCGATCGGTTGTCCTCCTGATATTCAGCATGCAAAGCACGATTTTCACAGCAGGATGATGGTGATTTGAAGTGCCAAGCCGTGAACTGGCCGATGTGCTCTGGGAGATCCGGCCAAATCGAGCTTGCACACACTCCAATTAGTCACATATTGGAGGTGTGGAGGGTAGCAGCCAAGCAAACACTCAGACACACGGCAGGCTTTTTGCATGTATAGACCTTTGACCTGTCTGAGGGTCATCTGAGGGCACCAGTCTGATCCTATCTCTTCAGCTCCTTTCAGTGTCTAACCCTACGGCTCCCACTTTTTTCTTTTTTTTTTTTGCATGTAGCCTGATAACTGTTTCAGTTTGCAGACCTTGCTTGGAGGCTCGGGAGATATTCAGCAATCATCTTATTTATTTTTCTACTCTATTCAATACTTCTCTAATACACCACTTACTTGTTGTGCAGCTCACGATAAAATGCGTAACTGAGACTTGGCAGCTTTCCTTGCATCTTCCCAGCAATGCCCTCTGTATATATATCATAGCAATGCCGTCCTCAATCAATCTGACCATCAACCATGCAGTGGTAGCTTCACACTCCAGCCAACACTAACACCAGACTGTTCACATTATAGTGTACCCTTCATATATCGTTGCCACAGCATAAACAATCCACAGAGCTTACAAACAGAGATGTAGCGTGATTGACCGTTCCTGCTGAGGTTTACCCCCAGGTAATTGTATGTTTGTGTGAGCTCTTGATGGAGTGAGCTAGTAAAGGTGAAGCGGGAAAGGGAGTTCACAGTTGTGATGTTTGCAACATTTCAAAACAAAATTCATCAAGGAAAAAAGCGACAGATTCTTTTATTGACCTGACAAACCCCCCCACCCCCAGTTTCATCACGTCTTGCTTAGCAGGTATAATTTAAGAAAGGGCGAGGAAATGCTTCTGTGTGTGCGTATGTGCGTGTGTGTGTGCATGCGCGCTCACCCTTCTGGAGAATGTGAGTCTATATGTACAGTATGTACATGTAATAAACACAATGTAACAGACATGCATTTTCATATAGGGGGGTGTTCTATATGGATACAAATATAATATATAATACTGTATCATGTCATATATTTAAATATATTACAGAATACACTACATCTAATAACATATTTAGATTATAGCACAGAATATATTGTAAAAAGCATTGTTATTCGTTCATATTTTTATATTTGAATCTGAAAAAAATAAGTGGTGGTATATGACATGATATGGTGATATTTTTAAAGACATTATTTAGAAAAACAAAAAACTGGAATATACGTATATACTCAAATTAAGTTTGACAGTATATGTTAATACACGTTCGTTCCACGAGGGTACAGTATGTCACAGAACACTAAATGTTGCCTTTTCCATATAGGTAATGAGCTATAGGTTTTGTAAAACGTCCAGTGTGCCATGAAGTCACTCAGCGCGATGTGAAACTAAAGGTTTCTGCCAAATGTACAGCACGCCACCATCGTTACTGCCATCCAAGCTGCCAGAGTTAAACTCACTGTCCTCTCGTTCACCCCAAGCAAAGGGATGTGCCCCTGCACGCAAACACAATGAGAGGGATGCAACCAAAGTTAGAGGGGGAACACTGACACGCGCTAACCTGACTTGTTTCAAAGCATTATCCCACAAAAAACAAGTAAATCCCCCTCAGCATACAAAATTAGGTTTTCCAGAAAATCACTTCATTCCCACCTCTCTCTAACCCTCAAGCTCACACGTAGCCACGCACCAATGCTATTAACTCAATGACAGCAGACGGGGACGCGGCCAGCATCGCACAGGCCTCTGATAAGTGACAGCTGGAGAGAATAGAAATGATCATTACCTCACTCTGAGACCACTGTGATATACCATACTCGGCTTTACTGTGGCAGAACCAAGGTTTGACATTTTTGCTGCCTGGGTAATGAGCTGGATGTCGTCAGGGGTCACTCTGTAGTTGGGTTAATGTGAGACATGTTTTGGTTGAGTGGGACGTCTCCCAGCCTGAGTTGTGTGTTCCTTTATTGAAAAAAAGACACTATTTCGGGAATCTCAGTTGTTTCCATGGTTTATATCTTGACCTATTTCCAAAGATGCATGTGTCGTGGAAATGCTAGCACTAAATCTTCTGCTTTTGGTATTTTCCAAACTCCCTCCTAGAGAAAACAAATTGATGTCTCTGAGATGCAAACCAGCTGAAACCCACCAGTGTTCTGTCATGTTTATGCATGTCTCCAGCAGAGCCCCACTGGGCCTAGTGAAGTGTCCACCCAACATATTGTCACCAGTATGTAACAAATGACTCTATCTTCGCTCCATTTCACTTTTTTTTCCGAGCCTCCAGATTCAAGTCTGCCCCACAGCTGCGGTAAAAGATGCAGCTGCCGTAAAAACGATGAGCATCTGAAGAAAAGAATCAAATGTGCAATGTGTCTCTGCATGCAAACATGTGCTCTTACATCACTCAGCTACCTGTCAGATAAACGTTATCGCCCTAATCCACACCTTGTCAAGAGTCTGTACTTGTGCAGGATGTCTTTCCTACTCCAGTTTCTATCTGTAAAGCCGTTTCTGATACCTTACAGAGAAGTATGATTATATGTTTGCAGTAAATGTAACTTCTGAATGACTAATAATCTCTACTAACAGCTTCAAATTCCCAAGTCTGCTTCAGTGCTCTGAAAAGATCAACAGTAGCGTAATTAACCTCTCTTCAGTCTCTATTCTCACTTGCTCACTTTGTCATTCGTGTGTCAGTTTTTCCATTGAGTGTATTGGCCCTTTGTGTGAGTGTCAGGGCGGTCCTTCTCGCTCATCCATGACCTTGGCTGGGAGGAATGGGGGTGGGGCGGTTGCTATTTTCCATTAGGCCAAGTCGGACGTCGGAGCTGAACCGTGATGACACAGAAGTCTCCCTCAGCCACCGGGAGGCAGTCACGCTCTGTGTTACAGGTGTGACGTTGCCAAATAGCAACCGCTCATAGCAAGGACCTGTGTGTATGGAGACCTAACGTACTGAATGAAAACATGTATGCTGGAATTTTGTTACATCATGAACTATGCATCCATCTTTACTACCTACGACAATGTCAATGTGTTCACGCTGTAATATGAAGGCTGACCAGCACCAGGCCTTGGTCAGGGTGCAGTGTCACGACCTGTATTGATCCATATACACTCAGTGACCTCTTAATTAGATACACCTGTACAATCGATACAACCCAATATAACACCCATACTATAAATCCTACCCCTGCAATGTATTGAACGGTGTTTTGTCCAATCCAGTGACATAAACAAGGAGGACAGAATATTGGAAACACCTTTGTCCACAATTACCACCGAGTTGAATCAAAGCCTCTTTGACACAATGTCAACAAAATTTGAAGATCATCAGCTTCACAGAGGTAGGATTTATAGTAAGGGTGTTATATTGGATTGTATTGATTTATACGAGTAGATCTGTGTGTACTTCTGTCTTTCTGTTACATACATCCAGCCAGTTCACATATGGACCTTTCTGAATAGAACTGAGGCCCTTATCTTAACCCTAAAAATTAATATTCTCTATATTGATCTCCTCATGCTCATGTATCTATAATGACACTTTCTGCCCCTCTCCCTCCCTGATCTCTTTTATCACAGCAGGTCTCTTTACAAATGCTACAGCATGTGTAGCCGTGTTGGCAAGTGTGCGTGTTTGTGCGCGCTCCTCCTGTCGAAAGCCTTTATATCATCTGAGGTCTTTTGAAGTGAGCCTCGCAAGCTCCCACAACAACCATTGAATTGAGTACTGAGGTCAAGGCCACAATCCAGCTGAGACATACGCAGATTGACTTTTGACCTTGGATGCAGCAACGTTAACAGCAACTCTGTTTTGATACTTCAAATATGTTGAGTTTTGAAAAACAACCTCTGGACTTTTCTATTCTTCAATATCGATGTCTCTAACGGTTTGGGGGGAATGTTTTTTCTCTTTTTTGTAAGATGAAGCAATACATATTATTGGTGTTGCTCAAACAGATGGAAAATGTTTTTCTTCAGTAAGGTTTAGGTTAATCCAAATCCTTTTCCATTTTCACCACCAGAGAGCAGTGTGTTGATATGCTTTGTACTGTGTTTTTGCAGAGAGATATATCAAACGGCACTGTCCAGCCATTGAAAACTATGTGTATGTATGGTATACTTCAAGATACTTTCAAGATGTTGGATTTTTGTGTTTCCTCTAATCATATAACTCCTGTTTCTACTAAAATATGGGCGCAGTATTTCAGTTGAATATTACCGGGAACCGTAGCGTTATTACACAACATCGTACATCAAGGTTTGGATTACAACATACAGTCATTTCTCTACTGCCCAGATACACACTCACTATAGTAAATCATATGCGAGGTCGTAAAGATTAAACTATCAACAAAGTTTTCCATGCATGTTTAGAAAATAAAACTGTCCTGCCTGCTCGATGTAGCTGAGGACTTAGGATTTATTGATTGGAATATTATTGCAGTTGTGTTAACGGCAACAGTTCCACAATGATTACGTCAGTTAATATTAGTTTTTCATACTGAACAAAACACATTCCAGAAAATATAAATTTAATACTCTATGATAGGCATTACGTTCCAACATTTACTGATGAATCTGTCCAGGAAATAGTAATGTGGGATGCATGTTATGTTGAAAGGTTTGTGGTAAAGAAAACATCTAAACGTAGTGAATTGTGTTCTGTTGAATTGAGGCAATATCATTAACTCTGCAACTGAAGGAGAAAATAGAACCAGACCAAATTCCAGCATAATTCTAGTGCAGCCCCGGTGATCTCCTCTTGGTGTCAGTAGGGCTCTTTATGAATATTTCCAAAATTTTGCCGAATAAGTTAGGTTAGAAATTGATTGATGAAACAGTCCATGAAACAGATTTAGTGGAATCAGCACCTTATGAAGAGACATTTATTAGATCAGTAGAATACATCATCATCATCATCATGCCCAAAAGCAGCAGCAACAGCAGCAGCACCTCAATCCCTCTCTTTGACCGTATGGCCAAGACAGATGCAGTGAGGCACACATATATTTTGTCTTTACAAATGATGATCCTGTCATATATTCATCTCTACTGACAGTTACACAACTCTGGTGTCCATCTTGTCTTGTTCGTCTAAAATCACTCTCTGGTTTTAGCCTTTTCTCTCCTCTTCTGTCAGCCACAAATGTGGACGGACCCCCCAAGCAAAGTGCCAGTCCGTCTGACAGTATACTGATGTGTTGCAATGCTCCAGCGACATTGTTCATTGTTATTAACTCGTCTGCAGACATTAAAATCAGGAGCGATGTCTTGTTTAGAAGACCTGTGAGTATCTGAAAGCAGATGATAAGTTTTAGGAATACCAACCTCAGGAATTATCAGTTATGGTGGAGTTTACAGTCCTTACAGAAATAGTATTTACACCTTTGAAATAGTTAATATAGTGTACTGCATAAGCAAACAGAGTAACAGAGTAACTGTGGGCAGTATCAGACTAGTATATCACTGTTATATCAAAACAGATACACTACAATAGCATTCACATGCAACAGTACACAGTGTCATACTTGTCAAACATAGACCTTAATATTTATATTTACATAATGTTCACAGCTACATTCCAGGTTTTATGTCTTCGTGTGCATGTGTGTGTGTGCAAGAATGGTTAATTGATCGTGTATATCTAAAAAAATGAGTTTGTTTTTGTTACATGCAGGGAAATTAACTCTATGGATATGAAAAGGCAACAAATGTGAACGTAAACGACAATATGGATACTAGATTATTGCTCTGTGTGTTTGATATGTAATGTTAAAACTATTGACAAGAATGATACATATCTCACGGTCATTTCCAGTCTTATGAGTTATTTGTATTAATGCAATTACTTCAAGATTGGTCCTGTAAATAAGGTGAATCAAATCAAATGGAAAAAAAAATAGTTTTCTGAGGCAAGATAGACTGAAAATGTAAAAATATTTTCACAATGTACATTATTGTATATTAATAAATACACATGTAGTGGGGAAAGTGTAAAAATTGCATACTCAAACTAAACGTGGAAGAACTCACAATGACATGTCAAACACTGAGATGATGCAGCTGGAAAGACACTGTGAGGAAATTAAGGAAACAAAGCAGAATAATTGATATCTTTCTTTGTGTGAGAAGCTTATCTACGACATAGACGTTATTTAAAAAAAATCCTGTTTACAACTGCTTTCAAGACTTCTCCTTAAATAAATTTCTTTCGGGGGGAAACATAAGGTAACAAGAAGACCACAAGCCATTCCCTTTAGTATGTGGTGATGTCATAGAATACAGTATTTACACAACTTAGCTACATAATTATATTTGTCTACAAATCATGACTGTTGCTCCCAGTAGAGGTTCTTGCAGTGCTTGGGCATTTTTCTATCTCTTGCTGATTTAACGTCAATTAATTTTGTGCTTGTCATACCACTCCGGACTATTTTAATACAATCCCATTTCTGCTTTCATAACTGTGTATCAGAATAGAAAGATATTTCAGATATTTTCAGGTATCTACTTAGTTGCACAATGACAAAGACACCTAACTCGCATGCCATGAGACAATGCTATACCACATACATCCAGTTCTTGTGCTAGTTGACGCTGTTCTTCTGAAAATGCTGGCACCATAGAGGCCAGCTGAGATAATATGCTCCAATTGGACTGGTGTGATGCAGCCGGTTTCCTGCAGTCCTTTGCACCGACACACTGTAAACATGGCTGCCCACGCACATAGCACACCAGCAGGCAGATCAGAGAAGTATTGCATTATTTTCCCGTTAACTTTGTGGTAGAAGTCTGTATCTCAGTATGAAGGAGTAAACGCGTTAAGTTAATCAGTTACAGGATGAGGACTGGGTGTGGTTTTGGGGGTTGGGTGTTAGAGGTCAAGTTTTCAAAGTCAGACACTGCGAGGGGCACGCTCCAGTTCATGGGTCCTGCGGTTGCGTCCCTTCTGTCTCTCCTGAAGGTGTTTCCACTTGGCTGCAAGTCCTTGAGCATGCATGTGGCTGTGAGGGTTCACAAGAGGCTTCTGCTGCAGCTGCTGTTGCTGCTGCTGGTGTATTTGCGCTTGTTGTACAAGGTGAGCTTTCTGCCTCCTGTGCTTCCTCTCCCGCTTCCATACCTGCTCGCAGAACTCATCCACGCTGTTCAGAGTCGGGTGATTGACTAAAGACAGGAAGTCTCTGTACCACAGCTTCTGGGACGTTTCTCGAGGCGAGGAGAGGTCGTGGACTGGGGGGCTGGGGGCAGCCTCTTCTTCACGGTGCAGCAGATCCTCCAGGCGCTCAGTGTCAATGACCTCTAAGGTCACCTTCAGAAGAGTCTGCATGAAACCGTGCTCCACTGCATGGCACAGATAGATCCCAGAATCCTTCTTGTTAAGGGTGCGAATCAACAGGCCCTGATCAGTGCGGATGAAGCGTTCCTCCACTTTGATCTACAGCGTGAGAAAAAGTGGAATTAGACATGTCAGCACTTCAAAGTGAGATGTTGAGTGGCCCAAAAACTAATCAGTTATTCTTCAGGCTATCTCATTAAGTACCATTCATTTCAGCTCAATCAACTAAGCCATTGAATATTGATAGCATAGGATCATGTATTTAAAATAATTTTGATGTCAAGTACCATTTATCACTATTCAGCAGCTCTGCAAACAATGCTTGAGTTTATTTCGACAAAATACTGTCTGATAAAATAGTTCCAACCTCTTGTTTGCGGTCGTCAGAGGAGCGTTGATATTGCCAGTAGGTTAGGGCTCTCTGGGACTTGGGACTGCACTCAAGAAAAGTACTGCTGTTCTCCACGCCGTACACAGTCTTATCCAGCAGAGTGCTCTGCCCACTGAGTTCATCTAAACCAAACACAGGACTTGTCAGTCACACAAGTTTACTCTATGACTTTTACATTGCTCGGTCACATTTTTCTTATCACACTCAGGAAATTGGGAGTAACTAAAGAAGGGTTTTATAGAGTCAAGTATGTGTGATGTTATTCAATCAGATCCATGTATGAAGAATCCTGTTTTGAATTTAACAATGCAGTAAGTCTGCTAAATTGTTATTCCATTGTCTTCCCTAATCTTTCTCACTCTAATTTCCTATTTATGGCACTTAAAAGTTTTGGCCAAAACACGAGGCAAATGTGTTTCTGCATTTAATGTGAGGCTTTATTGATACTTGTTTTTTTTAATTGAGTGAAAGAAATGTAGAACAAAAGAGAGTGAGACAGGATGTTTGACCAAATTGCGAGTCCTCCGCAGACGGCTGACAGAGCCGTGGAGTGGAGGGCTTGGCGACAGAGAGGAGGCTCAGAGGAATCCTGACCATTTTCCTGACCAGTGCCTCTTGTTACAGGACTGGGTCACTATAAGCGCCGTGCTGAGAAGCAAAGAACAGCAGACAGTAGTGTCGGCAGCAGCAGTGCGTTTCTGAACACAGCCAGGCTGGAAATCCAA
>OMOW01112922.1:0-10165 GCA_900312555.1 Lamprogrammus exutus | reverse complement strand
TGCTATACACTGCAAATTTCCCCGTCGTGGGACAAATAAAGGATTATCTTATCTTATCTTGTTTGTGGTTCGCTATGCGACCGCTTGTCTTTGTGCCATGGATGCTTGTCATGTTTATAGCATTTTTAACCTGTGTTGAACAGTACCTGAAATAGTTATTGTAGCAAACTGGCAACTAATGTGCTTTATTTGTATTCTCAAAAGAGACCAGGCCAGCCACTGTTTTCTATTGTTATTTTACCCTGTTTTGCTTGTTTGTTTGTTTATTTGATTCCAAATCCCTTCCCACCGGCTGTTTGCTCATTGGGTCCTATGCCACATTATATTGACATTTGAGGTATACCTTTAGTAGGCTAGGCTAAGCTTTAGGAGCAGACCCGACCCTCTTACCTTGAGAAAAGTTAACTCTGATATTTACCATCTAAATAATTTATTGTCTTGCATTTTTACCTCATGCTTCTGGTATTTTAATTGGGATTTTATATATATACTATTGTTGTAATAAAGTTCAACATATCTGTGCATAAAATATGTCTCCTGCAAATTGTTCCTGTTCGGGGAAGTTACAGAGTTGGTCGCATGACATACTGATGAAAGTACTAAGGGCTTAAGGGTTCCTCCAGCCCCTAAGCGGGAGGTGGCTTTCTTAGGCATTGAAGGATATTCTCTCGCTACAGGTACTACTGTACATTATTATAACTACAAAACTTCTTTCCACGCTGCATTTCCTGGCTTCTAGCTCATTCAAGCACACAGTTGCTACATTGGCGGTGATCTCACAGGCCGCGTTTTCAAATGCGCTGTCCCTGGTGCTGAAGGCTGTGCTGTGTCGAATGTCGCACCAAATCATATTTCCGAACTCAGAGGCCCTTTTGTATTGCTTTCCTATCAGACGCAAGAAGTGTCTTAAATATCGGCAAAGCATTCAAATGAACTCGGCTGCGGCTGTGCTCATGTACATAATCAGTCTTAGTAAGTACCCCACTAAATTGAAAACATGCAGCGGCACAGAAATTTGCGGCCTGGGCGGTAGTTTGCGTCATGCTTAGTAAATCTGGCCCCAAGTTTCATGAAAATTGGTCCTTAACTTTTCAAGCAATCCTGCGGATAAACAGACAAACCAACATGAGCGAAAACATATCCTCCGTGGGGAAGGTAATAAACTAACAGTGATGACCAATCAAAAACAGCTTGGTGCAAAGTATAGAAGAAGGAGTTGATGTACAGTGGAGGCTCAAGAAATTTGATCTAAAATATTTACTAAACAGCCCTGCTTCCTGCCACTGACACTGTCAGAGCCCCAGCCACTCCCTGTACGCAGTGCAATGGCATAGTGGCAGTGTTGCATAGTGGTTAGGGTTATGGTTACTTTGGTTACCTAGTGAGCATAAAAGCAATGGTCACCTGTGATGCTCCATATGTTACCCCACCCTAATGTGTAGCCCTGCCCTGGGACCTGAACAGCGAAAGGCAGTTGGTTATTCTTTCATTTCCTGCTAACTTCTTTTGAGACAACAAGTGTACGAGTCACATCTCTGACTATGAACAAAACTTTTCAATATATCTGAACCTTTTTCCTGTTCAACCTTAATTATAACTACACTGTTGTGATCAATTCCAGCCAAAGTTCTTTCAAATGTTTCTTATTTAAATAAAACAGAACTATCAAATGACAAATAAGCATTATAATGACACTGAAGCACATACATGGAACTGGATTTGGGCGTAGTCAGTGTCACCTTGATGAATCTGCCCGTAACGAGAGGGAATTGACAGCAGTTCCCATTCACCATCATTCATGAACTCCCTCTTATCATTAGAAATTGCCTCAGCATTCCTCCAAAGAGCCAGGTCTATTTCCTTCACTAGAGAGGTAGGGATCGTGGATGAAGAGAGAAAGAAAGAAAGAAACAAAATAAATTTTAAAAAAAACCCCAGTACATATTGTCTGGTTTGCATGTTTATTTCTACTTCCTCCTTGATTTCATCTGTGCCTCTGAATAACTGACACATGATACTGGGGTATTGTGTCCATGTTAAAAGCTGAACTGGTATTTACTACTGTATTGGATACTAGAATTTTACATATAACTCATAATTACTTTGTTGGCATTCAAGACATACATAGGTACACTGTCAGAATTTTGTGGGAATTTGTATTGCTTGGTTGTTGTTTTATAGCATCCCCTCCACAGCTTCTGCTATTGCATTTAGTTTTCAGACTTCCAGCACCGAGAAGAACCAGCCCTTTTGATTTCATCAATGCATACTCTCTGTGTTTATGTTTAACATAAGCGCAGAAAGTAAGGGGGTCAAACAGCAAAACTAATTTCATCAAAAATCATTCAAAAAAATTTAAAAGAGATTTGACCAAAATGATGAAATCAGCATGGTTATTAATGCAACTGATATGGCACAAAAACTAAATTGAGAATCCCATTCACAGTGACACATTTTGGGTATTTTGAGGGGGAAAAAATCACGCTAACTACAGTGTCACATTAAATAAATGCTGTGATAATTGAAGCTCATCCATAAAGCTTCCCTTACGGTGTTTAGCGCACTGGTGTCCAATTACTGACACATTGTAAGGTGTTTCTCAGGTAAAAGCCAATTCATTTATTTCCATGGAGACATGGCAGAGTGCTTTCTCCCCCGTAAAGAGTCTACCTTTCTCAATGAAAGCTTTAATGAAGGCTTCAAGCACAGGTCTGGTCCCCAAAAGTGCAAAAAGAACACTCTGGTTTGTGAAAACAACCTAATAACTAGCTAGCCACTTACTTGTGTGCCAAAAACCATGTTGGTAGTTTAAATTAGATTATTCTATTTTCACATTAGCATTAACATTAGAGATAGCACTAGCTAGTTTGCCCAGCCCATTTGAAAAATTGGCCTGAGGCGACACAACAAGCTGCAATGAGGGATTTCCTCATTAATTAAAGATACATATGTTGCTGCATATTTAAGGTGTTTACAAATTGAGACAGTTGGGGGCACTCATATGATGACTTAAAATGCTGTCTATGTAGCTCACTAGGTATTGAGACAGAGCCAATGTCTTCACGTCTTTTCGTCAGGCATCAGTGGCAAAACTGTGCTGGTATTTGGACTTGTGGTCCGTTGACAGGAACAAGGAGAACAGAGTTGGTGCAATCACAGCACTGCCAGATCCAGAAGTGGAAAAATGTTAGAAAGTATGCAAGAAGATAACAACACAATCTAGGGAAAGTGTTTTTTAAATTACAGAGATGCAACAGCATCTACTTTGAGTGAGCGTTTGTGTGTATGTGTGCGTCTGGTTACATTCCGTGTGTCTCCGATCATGGACAAAAGTTTATTTTTACCGCCCCCTCAACTGTCCACTGTCATTCTTCTTTTAATCGAGTCCAATAGCTATAGCATGAGCTAGCACTACCACTTTGTGAGCTTACTCCATTCATTTCCCTAAGGAACTAACTTACAAAATAGCGATAAAAAAAACCCAACAACAACTACAAGACAGCCATGGCACAGTTTGTTTATGCCATAAAGCAATCCATTTTCTCAACCTGCCAAATTCAAAAATAATATTGTGAAAACACGCCATAGGATGGCATTACCCATGTCTTACCCATTGCTCTATTGTACAGTATCTATGTATTTATGTGAAAACAATATTTTCAGGTCAAAAAGTTACATTGTGCAGTTAACTCCCATATGGATTAGGAGATAATAAAAACACGTGGATAAATTCTAGAGGTGGGGCACCTGATTTGGGTTTTACACACCACTGGAAACACTTTTAACAAACTCATCCTACATCCCCCCACAGGAAGGAAGCAGACCTGAGTGCAGCCAGCTGCGGAAGGTCATGGTGCAGTTCTGCTTGTCAAATGGAAAGGCATACATCTCCAAACTGCAAGCCAACACTGCCTGGATGGGCCGGTAGTTCTTCACCGAGCCAGTAGAGTTGACATAGACATACGGAATAGGAGGGGACTTCCCCTCATCCACACTAGGGAACACACGTGAAGGAGAGATGTGGTAAGCTGAGATGTGGACAGCACAGCAGAATGGGAGACTTGTTAGAATCACTTCTTTCATGTCACCTTGTCTGCACTTGAGAGATTATTGGGTTTCAATAGGCAAGGTTGTCATCCTAAAGATGGAAATTTACATAACTTACTTACAGTCCATTGGAGGACAGTAAAGCAAGAAACTCACGTTCAACAATCTAGAGTACAGTTTCCTTTGGATGCTGGAATACAGTTTCCATTATTTGTAGGAAATTGGCTATAATATGTAACATGAATAAATGTATGAATAAAAAGAATTAACAGGTGTAAAATAGGAGCATTGCTATCAGAAGCAGTAGGCCTTACTTGCACAGAGACAACGGCAGAATGAAGCTTATCAGAACCGCAAATAACTGCTACGATAATGCTATGAAGGTGTGAAGACTAGACACACACCAGAGATATTCATCCATGCATTTAGTATTTTTTTTTTTTTTTTTTACAACATCCTGGTTGTACTGGAAGACACTATAGACTGATCTTTGTATTGAAATGTTTGAAAGGGTTCATGTCTTACAATTCACTAACAATAACATCAGGAATCCAAATGGCATCAGATGTCAGGGAGATCTCATTGATTCCATCAAAATCCTCTGGATCCCAAACCAGGAACTCATCTGTCCAGATCTGAAAAAAACAAAGGAAGGTAGAGGTACCTGAGTCTTCATAAAGACTACACTGACCTGTGTGTTTGTTTGCTTAAACACAAATTTGAAAATCAACAGCAACACAGAGGAGTGAAGTGATTTCAGTCTAAAGTCTTATATTCAGAAGACACACCACATATTGCGATGAAAGTTTCATTGGATTGCCTTACTCAGGATTGTATAATAATATGAGGCAGGGACAAAATAGAAATGTGTCACCAAAGATGCAGATCATTTGAGTTGTTTCAATTATAAAGGTATGGATTTTGTAGAAGGGAATAGTGATTATTTCCCATTAGCCATACAATCAGAAAGAGGTAGAACATAGAGGTAGAGAGGTAAATCAGAGACAACCTACCTGTCTGTACCAAATACTCGTAGTTATACTCTGGGTCTTCCCATCCTGAAAAAAACATTATTAATGTAATATTATTATTATCACGCAGTTATTATACCAAGTGTACTGTGTTTAGCAGTTTTAAACATCAGTGTTTAGTTGAAGCTAATTTTAAAATGGATAAATGAGCAATGGGCAGCCAGAGCACAGAACCTGGGGACTAACTCCAAAACTACAGCCCACACATGATGTTGTGTGTTATCTGAGTATTACTGGACATGGGGCAGTATGGGATTTGAACCATGGGCCTTCTTGCTGTGATTCAGCAGTAAAGTAACAATGGCCCAACCATTCCACTTGTAAAAGTGATATATTTATAGTAGATGTACAGAGGAAACCCCAGTAATTTACCTGTTCTCTGCCAGAAAGCACAAGCTTCAGGAATTTGTTTTATACACTGCCACAAAATTAAGAAAAGGAGTGAAAAAATATGAGCTCGGGTTCCTTTAACATGTTTTGGAAAAACTACATTCTGAGACTTAGATGCAATGAAAACATTGCAGAGAAAGTTCACAGACCACATTGAGGATGGACTGAAGTATGAGGTCTATGTAGACAGTGGTGGGACTGGTCCAGTTGTGAACAGGCCGGACCCCACAGTTGTATTTTCTCAGGAGGGTTCTGGTCAACTGGTTCAGAGGTGATCTTTTTGGCTTCGCAGGCACACATTCATCCAGATGGGCTAAACAGAGGAGGGGTGCACATATTAATAGATGTATACAGTATAACACAGATTCCACACAGGACAAGAGCGAGTGAATTGGTAACAATATTTCATAGTTGATTAATCCCCACCGGCAGAGTTTTCAGATCACAACGTGCAAAGCGCCAACCAATCACAATTACGATGGCTGGTACATCAATAGTGGTATGTCATGTGCTGTCATCATGTGGGGCAGGTATATCAGCCAAAGGCAGCACTTTGGAGGCAGGCACACACACACAAAATATTCCTTTCCATTTTGCAATAATTGGCTGTGCACTCAATTCTTATGCATAAATGAAACTTCTATCAACCTAACAGATACATTTTGTCAATAACTTTGGAACCAGAAATGGTACAAGCAAATGTTTGCTGGTTTGTCAGTGGGGGAGGAGGCTAATCATGGTATAGTCAGTAACCTGTTCAATTTCATCATTGAGAGACAGAATAATAATTGGAGGACAGTTGGTGGAGGCATGCACCCTAATGAGTACTACTCTGGTGGTTTTATGTTTCCTTTATTATTCAGATGATGCATCAAAGAGAGTAAAATGTAGATAGTAGGAATAATTTTACACCCAAGTTGTTACTGTTATTTTCAATTCACATGTGTGAACACATATGTGCTGTTATGATTGAAATATACAGTTGGGGAATCGCATGGCTTGATAGAGAGCCAGGATAGGATTTCTAAACAACAGGCATCATTTATTCACATTTAACAGCACTAACATAGACAGTTCATCACCAATCACATTAACACAACAGGACTTGACATAAATATAGTACTAGAGCTTCCTCTTGTGACCTTCAATCAATATGTTAGATGCTAAAATGGAAAGAGAGCAGCTAATCACGAACCTGTCTGCCATGTCACTCAACACTGCAAAACTTGAATTTCAATCTACAAATTTAGAACAAGTCCTGAGGAGGATAGACCCAAATAAATCTCCTGGGCCTGACAACATCTGTGGCTGCCTGTTGTAGATCTGCCATAGCCAACTGTCAAGGGTCCTCTGTTAGCTCTTTAACAGTTCCCTATCAGAAAATTACATCCCTGCGATTTGGAAATCTACCATTTGGAGATCTACCATCGCCCAATACCACAGTCTGGGCAAAGCCAGCCTAAACAGCAGGCATCATACAGTATATTCATCAAACTCTGAGCACAGGCAACAGTACTAATGTAGACCCAACAGGACTTAAGATGAAAACAGTACTAGAGATTCCCCTCGTGACCTTAATCAATGTGGTCCTATCTGTGTGGCATTTGCTTGTTGTCCCTATGTCTGCTTGACCAAGGCACTAGGTTGTAGTCCTGGGTCCTCATTTCTAAAACATTGCGTACAATCCTGACTAATACTAGTCACGTTGCGCTGAAAACAGAGAAATGGTGTAAGCAAAGAAAAAGTCAGATTTATAAAGCCATGCACATGCACACCAGTACACAATTTCCCCTTTATAAATCACAACCATTGTGAAAAGATCAACTTGCAAAAAACTACGCTCCCACAAGTAGCCATAAATGGTCAATGCAAATGAGGCAATGTATATTGAAATGAGCCGCTGTTGAACTGTATTTCAGAATGACAACGCCTGAACTCAAGACCAAAAGAAAAACTTTGTGGTGGCAAAAATTGACATACTTGTGTAAGGACAAATGTTTTGATTTTGTCTGTCATAGCAGTGGGGTAAAAAAAGAAAAAGTTGAGTGAAATTAGAAATGAGTTGAGTGGGAGAATGTTGCTGGCGATGTTACTGAGAATTATCAGATAATAAAGTTTATTGTTCTGTTGCCTTGTTAAAAGACTCAGCATAACTTCTGCCTGGATTTGTGTGCATGTGGGGGATCTGGATGATGGTGCAGATGTCTTTAGATCTCTTTCGGGCGTCTCACGGTCTCTGTCTGCACAGATCTCTGCACCTCATCTGTGCTCTGAGGGTTTGGAAACGGAGTGAGGAGCGCATGAGGGGAGCGGCTGTCACTATGGGATTTAACTGAGATGATCTTTAAGTTATCAATTAAAACAGTAAATCAGAGATTTAAATGTTATTTCAATCTGTTATTTCACAGCACATTTACGCACAAGTGGTATTTGCATATACACGGCTATATGCGGGAATCCAAATAATGAATTTGCTCCTTTGAATTGAAATTATTTGAGCGACAGGAATTACACATTTGAACCATAAATGGATCGACTATGGAGAGGAGTTGTTTTGGAGCAAGTGTGCTAAACTACAGATATTCTGTCATAAACACACGTACATTTACATTGTAGGTGTTGATGTTTGTTCTGTTGTAAAGGGTGTGTGTTAGTGATTCCTCTCACAGTCATTCCAGAGCGTCAACATTTCTGTGAAATCTGGCCTCATTCACTGCATGTCCATCGTGTTGCCAGATCCTCCTGTCTCCAAAATGTGTGTAAGCATGGTGAAAGTTGATGTGCTGGTGCGCACATTCTCACATAAATGTTTGTCTTTATAAATCCCAACATTTGCGTAGACAGTGGCGTACGCAAGTTTCAAGCCCCATTTTGTGCGTACATAATGGTAAGTGAGGCCCCTGGAGTTGGTTCCCATGCAATGGACTGTGGATACCCACTTCTACAAATAGTTAGGATGTGTTAAATGCAGAGACCAAATTTCCCTACTGGGGCAATAAAGTGTAACTTAAACTCAGCTTCTATTACAGATCATATAATGATGGTGTCATTGCAGCCTGCCATATCAGATCAGTTGCAGCAGGTTTGTCCAATCAGGAACAGATTTCCTCGAATAGGGCATTTTCAAATAAGTCCTTTGTAACTTACCTATGGTTTTCCACACCAAAAATTTAAAAATCCAACTCACACAGATCAATGACAGCAGCCCTCATTGCCCATTTGTTGTCCTCTGACCTCTCACGTGACTGCTACACCCTGTTCCTGTAGCCAACAGCTGACCAGTCATAGCTCTTTTTACTTTTCTGTGGCACAGACCCTCTACAGTAGTACACTGGCTCCAAAGAGAGGCATTTTAATTCGATGTAATATTGAATATGAAAACTCTTTAAGTTGTTAGTTAAATTAGCAAACAAATGAATTGTGAGATAGAAATGATAGTGAACACATTATTAAACAGAAGAAAATATTTATATAATTATTTATATTTCAAATGATACATTGTACAATAATTCTGAGCTGGTATTTTATAGTTCAAGACAGAATAATGAAATTATTGATCAAAACATTTAATGATCATTGTATTTTCTATTGAGTAGTTTATTATTGCAGTTAATAAATATTTACGTAATCAATTTACATGTGTAGTGTAAAAATTGTGGTTTTGATGCTGTAGGAGGAGATCACACATGGCACCCTGTTTTTACAGCACATTGTCACATCATTATGGATTATGTGTACTTTATCTTGAATTTGGCAGGACAATTAATACCCTGCTTTAAATTATTAACACTGGTAAAAATGGCATTGAACCTTTAACAAATTAGCACATGCATCAAAAAACCAAGCAATGGTGTTTTACACACAGTATAACATTTGTGTGTTGCCTATGTGATTCTGTCTTACAAATAAATTTGAGTAATTTAGGAATATAGGAAATTCAATTTGGATTTTCATTTCTTTTAGGCAAACAATTGAGTGTCTTACCTGAAAGGAATAGTATGAGCCAAATCAGAGACATCATTGATTAATCTCCCAGACAGGAAGCCTCTTCCAAAACTGTTCTGTTAGCTCAAAAATGTCCTCAGATGTGTTGAGCTGTAACGTTGTGCGTTGTAAACGATGAACAGTGAACAGGGCAGTGAGGACATTTTGGTTGTGCTGATATTGATTTTCCATCACTGGAGTAAGGTGATACATATACTGATGAACTGAGCTGGAGAGGAAATTCCCTGAGGGCTTGTGTTTTGCCAGTGTGTTACTTCATTTGAGATAATCATGAATAAAAACTTGTTATTTTGTTATTGCAAAGGTGTTTGATCCATCCATTCATCCATCCATCCATCCCTCCATCGCGCTACTCAGTGGCAGAGCTAGCTTGTATGGCACCCTGGGCGAACCCCCCCTTCAGCCTTATTAAACTGCTGCACTTCAAACAAGAAACACACAAACTAAATTGCACTACTGCCATCTAAACCCTGACCTTTCTTACCTTCCTTGATGCAAAATCATCTATTACATCATCATAAGAAATGTTCCCAGCAATTCCATGGTTAATACTAGATTACCGCAAGGCCACTAAGGCATCCCTGTGACATAGTGGACCTCAGGTAGGACTCGATGAGCTTCAGCTTTGAAAAGCTCCTCTCTGCTCCAGCTACGGTCACTGGAAATGTAAGACTAATCCTGAGAGAACTTCA
>OMOW01112915.1:0-10592 GCA_900312555.1 Lamprogrammus exutus | reverse complement strand
GGCAGGCCTGCCAGCAGAGAGTTACAGTAGTCGATGCGGGAGGCGACGAAGGCGTGGACCAGTTTTTCAGCGTCTGGTTGGGAGATGTTCCTCAGGTCGTAGAAAGAGGTACGATAGACCACTTTTATGTGGGCATCGAAGGATAGTGAGCCTGCCTGATAGTGAGTCCAGCTTGACACCCAGACTGGTGACAAGTGGGGAAAGAGGGATGGAGTAATTGTCAACAGTGATTTGAGTGATACCAGCCTGTTTTGTTTGGTGAGGGGTGCCGATGAGGATGGCTTCGGTCTTACTGCTATTTAGCTGCAGGGAGTTGCAACTCATCCAGTGACGGTTGTCGTCGGGGCATCTAGTAGCCTGGGTAAGAGCCAGGTGTTTGTCAGAGGAGGTTTGGAGGGAGATTTGGGTATCGTCAGCATAGGAGTGGAATTGGATGTCATGGCTTCGCAGTATATTACCAAGGGGGAGCATGTAGATTAAGAAGAGCAGGGGCCCCAGAACTGACCCCTGGGGGACACCTGTATCAATTATATTGTTGAATATTTTAAGGAAAATACAGGGGAAAACAAATAATTACACAATCTGCGTGTCAAAGTCAATAATTTTGAAATACAAAATTTGGCATATTTCAGAAATACACATACAAATCTTACACCATCATTCTTTGCCACCATACAAACCATTACAGAGCTGGGAGCGACACTCAATAACTGGACAGTTTTCTATAACAATTCCTCTCTGTCGTATGTTCTCTGTCACCCACAAAGGAGTCAGGGGTATAATACCAATAGGTACTGACATGCCTGTGAGCTGATGATGGTTTAATATCACCCCATTGTTGTTTGTCCCTCTTTAGTCAAGTTACAGGGGCGGAATATTAACCCCTGTGAGAATCGATTAGTGCTTTGTTGACAGTTGCTGTAGAGTATAACCTCTCATTCGGTCCAACATATGTTGTGCCTGGCATTGCTGCAGTTGCAAACTGTTTTCTCAGTGACATTTTCCAGTTCTCCTATGGTTTTGGGAAAGAACAAGATGTCATAGCATAGTGTGTTTCTTCAGAAAAATATCTGCAGAAAAAGCCTGGTCCATAATGTTTAATCTGTTAAATCTGCTACTGCATCATTGGGCCTGATTTTCATAGCCTGCCTTGCTATGGGGCTGAACTGTGTTCAGAACTTGTACTGTCAGCATAGCTAAAATGGTAGCTGTATCAAATATAACACCACTATTGAACCAAATTCTACAAGTAATTGAGTTAATTCTAATGATTTAATAAGCCATATGTTGGAAATTTCCCCATCGTGGGACAAATAAAGGATTATCTTATCTTATTTTAGGATTATCTTATGTTCACTCTGCAAAAATACAAAGGGTTGTTAATGTGTATTCTAAAATCACTAAATCTTTGAATTCACTGTTAACACTCACTCATTAATGACAATGCAGAGTTTAAAAGAAACAAATGAGCAGCTTACCCCTGCAAAAAGTGAAGAATAGCTGTGGTGTGAAGCTCAGAAAACAAAAAATAAATCAACCAAAAAGAGAGAACAACCAAAATGCCATGATTCAGTTGGTTTTGGCGAACTTATTTAAGATCCAGTTGCATACAAGCGTGTCATTGGCTAGGTTTGACAGATGACTGTTGGCATTTTTATCATTATATTGTTTTACCATTTTCAGTAGTGTGATGTGGACCATGTTTCCAGGGATGGGGGTGCAATTTAAAAGTCTACAGCTATATTTCCCTCCCAGTCCATCCCTGTCACAATTTCATCATTATTGGGGTGAAGTATTCAAAGATGCCTTTTTAATCCTTGAATCTTTCATGTGGTAACATTACACCCCCCCACTGGGCTGTAAATGAAAGGTGCCCAATCATCATCTTTGCTTTTTATCCCCACTATAGCTGAATGTAGGTGGATTTGATGCATTCAGTTACATTTGCCCCAATGCCACTGACTTGTCTGAAAGCAAGTCTGAGCTTGATTACCAAGCAGAGAAAACAACACAGCTGAACATTAAACAGGAATTGTCTAGTAGGAAGATCGATAACTTTTAATTGGACAGAGCAATGGAAATTAGGAGTGTCCGTTCATCGTACAATTTTTCACTGATCCACTAAATGCTTATTTAATGGTGGTTGTGTTTTAATCCCGTAATTATGTCATGTTAATCTTAGAACAGATTTTGTAATTTATTTCCATGCTCACTTCATTTTTTCGTGCCAAATTGCTTTTAATGAGAAATTATCACCATGTTTTGGTGACAAACGTAGCACTGACTCCAAATACCAGCAACAAAACTACTGAAAGCTGAATATTGGGAGGCATTAGGTTGACTATGACATCAATACAGCGCAGATTAAAAACAGAAATTGCTCAGAAACTGATGAGCACATAAAGCACATAAAGCTTGATGCACTGTGGGAAAACAACTATGAACCCATCAGCAACCACAAAACGTGTCCTCTTGAGATACATTTAGCTGAAGACCTGCTGCCTGCTGTTCCATTTTTAGTTCAGCCTGTTCTGTCCCAAAATATTCATAATTAATCGTATATTTTTGAGCAGTGATTACATCTTCCTGTAAATCTAAATGATTACAAATTGAGTGAGTGAGTGAGATATTTGCTCCATGGGGGCAGAGAGTGCTTATTTTCCAGAGATTGGAACACAATCAATTTGGAGGTGTATCAAAGCTGTGAGGCAGATGAAAAAGGATTTCTGCCTTTGAATTGGAAATCCATCATGAACCAATGTCCTCGTTCAGCCACTGGGGACTATGTCTTTGACCACAATGCAAATTCCATGTTGTTGCAGGGGGGAGCTGCAGCTTAGGTGAAGATGATTGAAAATAAGGACCCCCTCCCACATTAATCCCTTTCTTATTCAGCTTGGGATAGGTTCAAGAGAAGTTCACTCAAAGATAAGGCTTTGATTTTGGAGTTAAGGTAGGAGGAAAAATAAAAAAATAAACTGAGTGAAAGTAAAGTTTTCAGTCCAAGAATACTAAATGGCATGTGTTGCGGGATGAGTATACTTTTTCTTTGTTACTGCTAGAACGCCTGAATTCCAGCTCAGTAAACAGAGTAAATGTTTATTACCTGTTTTATGATTGAGAAAAGAGTTCGAAGTGAGATTAGAGCTGGGAAAATATCAATCTTAACACATTTCTATCAAATTACAACATGTTATCCAAAGAATGCTCAGTGATATTCTTTTCTCAGAATTCAGAATTTGTACATTCATTTAACAGCTTTTGTAACTTATCTCATTGGGTTTTAGTAATCCCGGTTGACAGGATCATGCACATACTTGTACTAATGTACTACCAAAGGTGGGAACACAACAAATGTGTTTGTACTAGGTGTGGATTATATCACCCACACCTAGTACTAATGCTGAATCACCAGCAGCTTGGTAGAATTATTTGTGAATCTCTCATCCTTGTTGGTAATGCATCATCCGACAAATGACAAATGGAAATGGACAAATGAAAACAAGCAAGCAAACAAATAAACCAAACTTTGTCGGGCCAACTCTCTTTGCTTCCCACATATCCATATTCTGTGGTCTGTTTTTAGGAAACTAATAATTGAACCTCATTGTGCACAGGAGATAAAACACTGATGTGGCTGAAATAGCAATCTCTGAGGTTTTGAATTTGAATATTTAGCACTGTGGTAGCTGATAGTTGGGTTAAAAGATGAACAGGACACACTGGGCTGGGAATTGGCTCTGTATTTTATGGTAGCTCATGCCTGCATATGACATTTTTGACACTATCAAATTCTTTTTTTATGATTTTAAAAAGAACATGCTTTATTGTGGGGGATCACAGAGAGTTTGATGGTCTCTTTACAAGCCCGTTGCATGTTGATCAGTGTGTCTCTGTTGTCGGTACGCTATTATTTCCAGTTGGAATGGCAGAGCAGAGACTGTAAACAATTGACTGTACCAAGCATATACTACGTAACGGCTCCACTGTCTTTTTCTGAACTGAGTGAGGTTAACCAGCCCTACATAATCTTAAAACATTTCCTCACCAGGGGGGGCAATCCTCACCTCTTGAATGTAATTTTTGATATGCAACCAGCTGACCATTCATCTAGTCCTGTCATTTGTACTTGTACTTTTCATATCTTTATTGAACATATTGTTTAATCATTCACAATTGAGCCCATAAAATGTATGCAAACCATGTACTTAATAACTGCTAGAACCTCTTTTAGCTGTAAGAATCACCACCAAACGTCCTGTAGATCTTGATCAGACTTGCACACCATTTTAGACCATTCCTCCCTAAATAAAGTAACTTAAAGTAAGTAAGTAGGTAAGTAACTTAAACTACAGAAACAGTTGATAGTTGTATTTTATCCTGAGACTCTGTCTCATTAGAAAATACGACATGCCCCTATGAAAAAGTTCACAGCTAAAACTAAAACAGCCCAATTGATTGATATAACTTTAAAGAATTTAATGAAACAGACAATGCTTAATTGGTGGCAGTAAAATCAGGTTCATTGGGGGACAGATAAAAATACTGTAAACTGAGAAATCTAGTGACTAAATCGAACAAAAGGGAGAAGAAAGAATATTTTAGGCAAAGAATTGATTGTATTAAACGTGATGGTAAAAAACTTTGGAATACCTTGAATGAAATCACGGGAAGGAAGAATAATGCATGTGCCTCTTTTGTTGAATCAAATGGTATGTTTTTAACTATGCCCCAAGATATTGCTAACTATTTCAATAACATCTTTATCAGTAAGGTGAACAATCTGAGGCGGAGCCTAGGTGGTACTGATTCTAACTCTTGTGAATCGATAAGTAATGAAATAATTGATGATGAAAATTGCATGTGTCAATTTAACTGCGGTACTGTAACGGTCAGAGATGTTAGGAAATTGCTGACGTCTCTTCCTGAATATGGTAGTGCAGGCACCAACAATCCTGACAGCAAGGTTCTAAACATCACTGCTGATTACATTTCGGGTCCCTTAAGTTACATATTAAATAAATGTCTGCTATGTGGGGTGTATCCTATACTTTGGAAGCAGGGAAAAATCATTCCATTGCGTAAGGATAATAAGTTACCTTTCAGTGGGCTTAATAGTAGACCTATGAGTATTCTTATTGCGCTTAGCAAGGTTATGGAAAGGATTATTCATGTTCAGATCCAAGACTACTTTAACAATAACAGCTTGACTACCAAATATCAACATGCATTCAGAAAGGGTTACTTGACTTGTACAGCACTTATACAAATGACTGATGATTGGTTGGGGGAGTTTGATGTCTCAAAAATAGCGGCAGCAGTTATGCTAGATTTTAGTGCCGCATTTGATGTCATTGATCATGACATTTTAATTGATAAGCTCAAATGTTATGGTTTTAGCCCATCTGCGACTATCTTGATGAAAAGTTATCTTTCCTCTAGAACACAGACGGTCTTTTACAATGGTAGTCTATCGAATTGTAGTAGTTTAGCATGTGGTATACCTCAAGGTAGTTGTCTTTCACCGCACCTGTTTTCAATTTTTACTAATGACTTAACTCTGTTGTGAAAAATGCAGGTATAATAATGTACACTGACGATTCCCCTGTATATCATGCAGCAACCACATGCTAGGAATTGAATTAAGTTTTGTCTTGGGAGATGAACATAGTACATGATTGGATCAAAACAAATAAATTAGGCTTAAATATATCCAAACTTAAATGTATTGTCTTTGGGTCACGACACAATCTGGTTTCTAAGCCTACACTGGAGTTATCCATTACTGGTGAACCCATACAACAGGTGGACAAAGTTAAATTACTGGGCCTTGTCCTTGACAGTCACCTATCATGGACAGAGCACATAAATACAGTTGTTAAAAAAATGGGCCAAGGCATTGCAGTCATAAGAAAGTGTTCTCCATATGTACAATCACACATGCTGGGTCAAGTTTCGAAATCATTAATTTTGTGCCACCTGGACTACTGTTAAAATATGGTTGTCTGCATCCAAAACAAATCTCGCAAAATTACAAGTCTCACAAAATAGGGCTGCTAGACTTGTTCTGAGCTGCTCTATTAGAACTAGCACTGAAGAGTTGCACTCCAGCCTCTTATGGCTGAGCAAAGGATTTCCTCAAGCATAGCCACATTTTTCAACTGCACCATTAACTCAAAGATGCCAACATTTTTATTTGACCAAATAGTTTATCACAAAAACACACATAACCACAACACCAGATTTGCCGGTAATTGGCGTATTGTGGTACCCAGCCCAAGGACTAACTCATTGAAAAGAAACTGCCACTTACAGAGCCATAACAATCTGGAATAATGTACCCCTTAATATCTGCCTAATAAAAAACAAGTTTTACATTAAAAAGAATGTGCAGATGCATCTATTGGCATGCAGATTACAGACTTAACAGTAGGAGGTATAACTGTGCTAGTTTTCAATATTCAAATTTTGCTCCATATCGAGTTTTAGAATTCTTATTTTTTAAATATCATCTTTTCATTGACTTCTAATTAGTACTCTAACTGAATGTATGTGCTGTGTTGACTGGCTTTGAATTTTATATGAATGTAATCTTTGCATTTTTTAATATATACTAATTTGTATGTTAATGTAATTTCATGTATATCAATGTAATTTAATGTGTATCATGTAATGTGTTATGTACAGTGTGTGATGTGTGGACCCCAGGAAGACTAGCTGATTGCCATGGCATCAGCTAATGGGATCCTTTAAATAAACAAATAAATAAATGGCATATGCCTACGAGGCGTCACTGGTCAAGATATTTACCATAACCTAGTGTTTGCATCGTCCACAGCTAGATCCAGGCTGGAGACTTTTGTTTGCATGTGGCTCTACTCTCTCGACTTATTCTCTGTCTCTTTCTCCACTATCCAGTCCCCAAAAAAGGCAAGAATGCCACAAAATAACTTGTGCATAGTGTGTAGTGCATATTATATTATGAACTAGGCTATATGTATGTGATGTATGGGGATCATAATGTTTACATCAGTATCCTTGTATCCATAGGGGTGGGCGATATGAGGGGAAAAAAAGATCCCAAAATCTTCCATCACCATGACAATATATGTACATGTATGTTGCACTGAACTGAATTACATGCTTTTCAAAATGTTATGCATATACCAATAATCAAATAATCACAATTACCCAGATTGCCCAACTTGCAGGTGAAGTGATTGTTTATTGTGACTGACATTGCTAACATTCTATTCCCCATGTAGCATCTCTAAACTATCACAATGAGTAAAAAGACAGTCTTGAGAGTATCGAGAATTAATAGCATAAGTGATGATGATGATAATGAATAATACATTTTGACACATGACTTCTCCAGTGTCTAAGACACGCGACACAGTAAGTCTTGGTAGTTGAAGCTGAAATCGGTGATCACTGAAGCACTGTTTACAGTTTAGTCTCAGTTTAAAACATCCCCTATTTTGGCTATGACAGGATAGACACTAAAATACAGAAAAGCAGGCATATTATCCCATATTCCTGTATTCATTCACCCTGTTGTAATGTCACACTTGGAGAGCAATCTGCAATGCATTTTCGAGGAGATGTCTCTCCTTTAGCATAAATCCTGCTTTCAGTGTACTCTTTTGTGCTGTGGTGCTGTTCTAGTATTAGTGGTGTGGGGAAAGATTAAGGATAAACATCCATGTAAAGCAAAGTCAATGATGTTCATGCCTTAATTGTGTATTCCACCTGCATTCTCAACAAATTGGATTGATAATGACATTCTTCATAACATGTGTTTATGACATCTCCAGGTCCTCTACTTCCACACATCTCTGCTTTTGCCCAGCACAGTAGTGACTGTGGAGCTGGCAGCATTGACAGTCAGGCCAGACGGCTCTCAGCAGGCCCTGGGGCGAGGCTTCACTGTCCTGGAGCTTTTTACCAACAGGCCAGAGGAGCAGGCTGTTGACGGACTCAGAAGGTAATTAGCCGTCTCTTAATTACACCAGTGAGGGATTAATTAAGCTTTTTGAAGGAGTTTCTGTCTGAAAGAAATCCACAGACTGTCTGGTAGTTAGGGTGGGTATGTTGTCAGGCTTAACATAGGTGATACAGTAGTGCTGGGTCTCTATTTTTACATCATCCTATCACCACCATCTAAAATTGCCAGTGCCTCATCTGATTGTACTCCGACTGACATTTCCTCCTTTATTTCTCCAATTCAGTGAGAGAAATGACCTTTTCCCTCTGAAAAACCTTCGTCATTTTTCAACACAATCAAGTTCTCTTATTTTCAAGCCTTTGCTACACGCACTTGGACCAGAGTGCACTGCACAATGCAGACACAGTGCAGGCAGGGCAGTCTCAGTCAGTTCAAACTATTCCAGACTCTATTCACAATGTTTACTAAAAACATGGACATAAAATCATCAAAGTATGACAAACAGGAGGTGTCACATAAATATGACTCGCACTGAAGCTAATGGTGAGCTGTCATCACTACTAGACATATTTTCTCTGGAAATAAAGCAGCTTTTGGTGCATATGAACATTAAAGCTGGCTGAAAATCCGTCTAAATTGATCTGTCAAAATTCATTAATTTCTTAAAAAATTGTGTGTCTTAAATGTAAGACATATACTAAGGAAACTGTGGATTCCCATAGAAAAAAGTAAATTAAAAACATTTAAAGGCTTCTGCAAAATTTACTCAAAATGTGCTTAAAATAATCACAAACTCATGATTGTGTCTTTCAGCCTGAACAATCCATATGACTATAACAGTCAGTGCAATTCTTGCATACATTTGTAGCCATTTTAAAAACCTCACATTTTTTTCTAAGTTTCTAAACGGATGATTTGTTGTAGCTGTTTTTTTCCGTTGGCAGTCAGAGTTTAGAGAGGATAGGCAGATGGTGAGTTAGTTGATAGACAGATTAGTCTCAAGAGATGAAATGTTCTAACTATAGACACCTGACTCTTGATGAAAAGACCTAGCAGTTCCATTTATTCAGTCAGTCATTCATGCTGGTTATTTGTTTCCTAGACTGAATCTGCACCATGGATCTCCCAGAGGCCTGCTCCATCCCCTGCTGAAGGATGCTGTTCACAGTAAGGGAGGATGCACACTGGTTTGAATAGGAATTTAATTGGTCCCTTTAAGTATTTTCCTTGAGTAATGTGGGTGGAAAATGGGGGCCACAGTAGTTAGAGCATTTTAGCATCATTTCATTCTAAGCCAGTAAGTCTACCGGGGCCTCCAGAGGTGAGCATCTTAACAGCTACACAATCTGTAGGCTTACCCAAATACACACAGGTGCCCTATGAATCTGTTCTTTGCCATATTACAGCATGCTGTGCTGTGCCACTATGGAATATACCATGCAGAGATTCACTTACGCTTCATGCAGTTTGACAGGATTATGTCATCAGATGTAACCTTTGGAGAGACTAATCCTAACGGTGGACCAGTGCTTCATCGCAACACACATCTAGCCTACTTAGATCTGACTAATAAAACATTACTCATGATTTAAGACATATTGGATGACTTGGTAAGACTCCTAATAAAGGAATAATAAAAAACAAGAGGAAACATGTGTTGGAAACTCAAAGAGGGCTGCATTTGAGTGTGGTGTAGCTGCTACAGTGAATGAAGTGAAACATGACTTGTGAACACACCCTGAGTACTGTTGTAAGGCTTCAAGTACTCGCAAGTTTCCCGAACGAGTATTTGAATATTTGGCTGACAAAACTGTTACATTCTGGTTGGTGGATAGCATAACATGTAGTGTATACATAGCGATGCAAACTAGCTCGTACTAACTAAAGTCCTACACGTACTGTTTACATCAGCCAGCATCAACTATTGTAGTAACGCAATTGTTGTTTTTTTTCTTTAGAGGTGTAGTTCAGTTAGAATCACTTCATGTACACAGTTAGTTTGCTCTGATGTCTTTAACTTAACTGCTTAATTTTTAACAATTGTACAAATCTCTCACTTCCTTAAACAACAGAGCATTATGGGAAATGTACATAATCCATCAACTCTATCTAGCCCATTCTAAAAGACTGGAATTTCACTAGATTCCAAAATACATAGTTCAGAACAACAAAAAATTTTCTGCATTAGGCAAAATATTACATTTTCCGTACTTGTGTATTTCAGATGACTGCTCAAATTTGTAGTGTCTCCACTGTATGTCAACTCTCTCTCTCAGATATTTTGCACCAAGCTTTTTTATTCTTTTTCTTCAGTGTCTCCTTGACTCTGTTCATCTGGCCATCCATTATACACTGATTGTACACAGCATGGATGTGTCACAGTAACTTATGCATTAACTGAGGCTAAGTTAAATGATATTTATTACTTCCGCATACTTCCAAGTCCATTGTAGGCCAAGCTACTTTATCCACAAAAAACAATAATCAGGGGTCCAAGCACGAAGTGCTGGAGCCCTATTGTTTTTGCTCAGATTGTTTTTCTTCTTCTTCTTCTTTTTCTTCCGCCAGAAATTCCCTAAAACAGATTTGTGCGGCCCAACGGTGCGACATGCAAATGTGAAATTCGGAAGGTGGATAGAGGAGG
>OMOW01112914.1:0-10790 GCA_900312555.1 Lamprogrammus exutus | reverse complement strand
TCACCACTTGTAAAACTCTACCATTCAAATTGTAGCCAATTTGGAGACCCCCCCCCCAAGGGGGGTGATACTTTACAGAGGAGATTTTCATATTTGTGGCAGTGGGGCCAAATTGCTTTTTAATTAGAGCAAAGATGTCTAACAAGTACAGCATCCGTAATTATCTGTGTGCTGGAACGATAACTGTTCATTAGAAAAGTATGCAAACAGGTCTCAGTGAATGCAAACGGCCGCAAGAACCTGGAGCTTGGTGTGATGAAGAAAATTGGAATGATAACAATCTTCCCACTTGAACATACACCAAACACCTGAATACAATATTATTTAAACCCATACATGTACTGTGATTGATATGCAAGACTCAAGTTGTAAAATAATGGAACATTCCTTTCTGGATAGCAAGAATGTTGGGAATCAATTCACTTCTTTCAGCACACACACATATGTGGAAATGCAAATCACTAGATTCCTATTGAGAAACATGGTATACACACACACACACAGTGACTGACTGACCTTTAGTCCGGTGACGAGAGCAGACTGCATTCCTAATTGGAATTATGGCCCTTGCTGACCCACGTCTAATGAAATCGAATTTTAATTCCTTTTCAAAACCTTGTTTTCACATAAATACTATACATTCTCTAAAGCCTAAAGGGAATTGCATTGAATAAAAAGTAATAATTACTTAGAGCCACTGCTGCTTTTATATGTGACAAATCTGAGGAATATGACAAATCTACAAGCACATCATGCACACTTGCATACACACACACACATGTCCTCTTTTCACTGATTTATCTGTGGAATGTGGAGACACAGAGCACTCCATTAGGGGACAGGCATGGATGGATGGGAATTTCATGTGTACGTAGCAGACCTGTGTCTACATGAGCAGTATCTTTCATTAAAGCATTTGTTTTTGTGTGGAATCCACAACAGAACACTGTTTTGTCCTCAAGCTCTTCCATATGCTCCAAAACATTCTGACAATAGCTATGATTCAGCAAAGCTGGGGTAAATCACAGACAATCCCACCTTTGCAATGCATCTCTGTGGGGACAACCTCTCCCCTCTCACGCCCACCTGATGCTCTGCTTCTCATAATGTATTCAAAGACAAATGTGAATTCAAACCCTTTCATTACATTACTGCTCCAGCTGGCCTGGATAGTGCATATTAAGTCCCCAACAGATTCATCTCTGAACTCTCTGAGCTTTTAGGGCCACAAATAAAGACATAACATTTGAAGCAAACCAAGCAAAAATCATTCAGAAAGCAGCGAATCAGGGAGCTTAAAGACTACATAAACAAAAGGGTGCTCACCAGGAAACACTGGCCATTACAGAGTTTCCTCTTTTGTTTACCAAACAGCGTGAAAGAAAGTCAGTCAAGCAAAACTCCTGTGTCGTGTTTGTGTTGAATGTGTGTGTGTGTCTTGTGAGAGACAGGAGTGACAGAGGAGGAAGCTTTCGCTCATCAAGCCACACTTCCTGTGCATAAAGTACTTAACAAGGGAGTGTAATCCACATATGCTGACAAGGTGAGGGAGGATGGAAAAAAGAGAGATACATCACTGTGAGGGAAGGGAGGAAGTAAAATAAAAATGATCTTTGCTTTTCTGTGGAGGCAAAGGAGCCATTCCATATACTGTATATATATTTAATATATTTTAATTCTCATGGACAGTTTGTCCCATTTCCCTTCACTTCTAGACAGACAAGTTAAAATGTATATAACGTTCGGCCTTATAATCACTGTCACATGTTTACCTGCTTGGTGGCTGGAAGCAAGTCTATGAAGACTTTACAGCTCTATAAGCACCATCGACTGGAGTGCACGAGCACATCACACACCCTCACTTTTTAGATCTAAAAGCAGTTCTTACACGAATCATACATTGCTGTGTTTTGCTTGCACTTGTCACCTTAAACCAGCCCCCAAGTGTGTTTGTTTTCAGTTACAAGTTGGAAAATATTGCCCTGTGCAGGGGGTAACTACACCCCTCCCAGAGAAAACACATGGGCGGAAACACATTTTGTATTTCTAGCTATTTCAACACAAAAGCAGATCTCTAGGGATGATCAACATGACGAACTCACTGCTGGTGGTGTACAATATCAAACCATTAAGTCCATGACCACATACTCTGAAAATGCCTCTTCTCCACATCCATATATTTGACTTGACTGAGGATGAGTGAGATTGGCTTTCTAGAATAACAATCAAACTTTAGATCAACACTGCCTCTCAAAGCAGCTGGGGGGGAAACCGCAGCAGCATTATTCAGATTATGGACAAAGTGCACTGCCATGGTGTTTTAGATGCAGGTGTGTTTGAGAAATGCTATAGGAGAGGAAGCGTTCACTACACACCTTTACGAGTGTTGTGAGAACAGTGATTCCTGAACTTAGTATAGGAGGCGAGAGAGAGAGAGAGAGAGAGAGAGAGAGAAGAGATCCCAGCAAAACCAGTGCACAAGTTACTCGATTAGCCACGAGAAGAGACACATTTCACATATTTTAACATACATGTAAAGCCAAATACATACATCCAACTTATGCAATTGTACACAAGGTTACACTTCTTGTGTTGTGTTTCAGGACTGTGTGAGTGAACTTACATTTGGCGTTATTTGTGTCCATTCCGCTGGCGATGCTGTCCAAGGGAGAGTTGCCTTGGGGCTCAGCCACAGAGCGCCGTGTTGAAATTTAGCACAGATCCATGAGTGTGTGCGAGAGTGTGTGTGTGTGTGTGTGTGTGCATGTGGACGATCCGCGCCTGACAGATACAAGTCGACACACTACAGATCCGCAGGTTGGGAGTTTCAGGCAGGCGCTTTCTCCGCTGGGTCCTAAAGGCAGTCAAGTCGCCTAATGGAGATCACAAAGGCAATCTAGATGGTGCGATGTTGAGGTGTCATTCCCACAATGGTCTTTATACCTAAATTAATTCTTGTTGGAGGCTCCCAAACACCGGCTTCATGGTGCACCAAAAACCCGCGGTGTTCCTCTCGGGCTTTTCTATGCAAGCGGTGCCATCACGTATCCATTAAGCATTTAACTTCCTGAAAATTAAGGAACTCGGGCGTTAATGCTCATGCTAAGGCACTGGCGATGTCTATGCTAGCTTACTCACACGGAGTCGGATCTACCTTTCTAAATAAAGTGGTTACAAATGCAGCAATTTTTACACTTGCTAAGCGTAGAAGAAAAACAACACGAACACTGTGTTAAATAAAATGTTACGTTGTTGCGCAGAGCCAAATTCTTTAACGAAAAGTGGATAATTTCACCAAAACGCAACTTTGCTAGCGAGTTTGTAGCCAAAACTAGCGGGCAGGTGAACGTTAGAAAAGGCCTTTCAGAGTAAAATCCCATGATAAGTTAGCAAATCATAATCGAAGCAAGTACCATATTCAACAGATTAAAAATAAGTTTTGGATGACAGTTACGTGTATCCATTGTGTTAAACTCACTCATAAATTGGCAAAATATAGCAACAACTCCTTTCGATATTTGCCAAATAGCAGAGGAGTTTTACTTTGAAAGACCAGTTCAAGTCTACAAGTGGACGCTTTGCTAACAAAACTCGCAAAAGCTTCATTTTCGGGAGGACTTGTAACTTTGACAATGTGAGTTGTGAAACAATGCCATCTAGAGACAATTTGGGACTACTCTAAAATGTAAAGAAAAAAATACAGGGCACAGAATTAGATTTTAAGTTTATTTTTTGTGGCAAAATCAAAATAACATTATTCAAAAGAAGAAAAGTCTATAACAACCCTGGATTTTTGTCAGCATTTTTTATATATACCTTGCAGAGAGTTTGACAGTGAGTGAATAAAATCTCTGCTGCTAGAAAATTGTTTGTGAATGTGTGTATGGGTACTGTCCGCTCTCTAAAAGCTCCTCTGAAATATCATCCTAATGAGTTGGTAAGAATAAAAGACGACTGAACTGAAGGCGTTTACTTTATCTACTCCATTGCACATTCTTTCAGGTTTCCATTCAGTTGCATTGTAAACTGTATCTATCTGTGACCCTATTTAACCAGTACTTTACACACGTGATCTGCTAATCTGTATATTTGCAGTCTAACTTTGGTTTTCATGTCCACACAAATCAAAGCAGGTCACACACACAATTAAAATGTTTGTCCATCCCTAAATTGCTTGTTCCTTTCTATTACTGAGTGTACACAGTATTTTGTGTGAGAGTTGTCAAAAACAGGGCAACAGGTAAACATTATGCATCCATGTATCATTATAAAACAGAAGCAAAGTGATGCTGTGTTCTCACCCACTCATTCTTCCATCGGCTCATTCAAACCGATAAAGTGTCATAAATGATATATCTACATTCTACTCATTCAGATTGCTGGTGCTGCACACTCAAAACTAAGAGAGAATAACAAATAAGGCAAAGCCAAAATTCTCCTCATTATGTGTTGGTACTGGTGCTCTGGTCACAGTCAGCAATGCCTTTTTCTAGCCCCCATCCTTCAGAACTGCACTGCACTACAGTCCTGGCAACCAAGCTCACAGTCTATTGCTTACACACCACTTCATCTGTACCAGTTGGGTGGAGGTGAACAAGACACAGCCACGGTCACATTGGCAAACAGTTTAAATGTTGATCTGTGCATAATGTCTTTTGTGTGTATCCCAGAAGTCCATGGTGGTGTGACCAGAATTTGGTTCATAGTCTGAGGAGATCTAGAACAGGTTCTCAGCCATGGCAGTGAAACTGAGTAGAAATCTTCTTATCTTTCTTTTTCTTTCACTTTCTTTCACTTCACACAGTCAGTTGAGTCTCTCACTGTAGTTATGGCAGTCGTGGACATGTGTCCATATATTATTAAAAGAGTCGGGCCTGTTTCTTCAGTTCATTCCTCTTCCACAGGGCCAGCCGGTCAAAATCCTCCATGGTCATGCCAAAAACTTGGACAAACTCTTCTGGGGACAGATGACGCTGGGAGATCCACAGGGACAAGGAGAAGACACACAATTATCATACTTGTAAACTCTACAATGCCTTATTCACAACTCTCTGTTATAAAATTAGCTATAAAATTGTTTTTGACAGAATCACGGACAATGTTCTCCTATTACAGTTTAACCTAATGATCATCTCTGTCACATACCTCCAGTCTGGCCCTGTCTGCATCTTTGGGCAGCCTGTTCCGCCCTCTGGTGGTGACAATGAGGTCTTCATAGGGGTAAATCTGCAAGGAAGGAGACTTTAGTGAAGTACACAAACTGACTCACATAGAATTAATAATTGAGGCCATTTTGTGGAGGTCTTACCTTGTATTCTACAGGGAGAAAAGGGAAAGAGAAATATTCAAAATTAATTGGGAGAGCGCTGATTTACTTGATTCAATCTAATGTAGAGTATTTAAAAATCGGAGTTACCTCTGCTTCCCCAGTTGGCCTCGCTGCCACTGTCATACTGGTACTGGTAGCAATCTGCACTTTGAGGCTGCAGGCACAGAGGAGAAGAGCTGTGACAACAGTGGATTCTACTGCCTCAAGGCTCATTTTCATAAAACAGTGGCAGTTTTACAAGGTGAGAGAGCACAAGTATATCATCTCATTTTTGCTCAGTCTGGTCTCACCCTCTGGATACCATTGCGTCCATATCCTGGCAGTGAAGCTGATTTACACCCAAAATCTAAAACAGAAAACAGTAACAAAACATTGCTTTAGTCATAGCAACAGTGCTTTATTGTTTAGAATCCTTTTCCATGTGGCACATGGATAAAGATTCCATCATTTACCAGAAGATGGCACTCACCACCTACTACAAAAATGCCTGAAGCTCCAGATTCACTCAACACATAATCCTGGAGCTTTTGGTGAAATAAGGTCTTTGAATCTGGTAAAATCGCCTAACTTGTGAACTATCACAGTCTTCATCCACAACTATGAACTGACCAGTGAACTGAGGTTGTCTACATCCCTGCTACATCCACTCGAGACTGACATTGTGCAATAATGATAAACTCACCACTATCAGCGCTGTACTGAGATCGAGGAGCTGCACAAAAAAAAGAAGAAAAAAGAGATCAAACAGTTAAACTTTAAATCCATAGACATATTTGGTGGGTGGGTTCTTTCAAAGCAGAACAACAGGCATCTGGGTAGCGAGAGGGCAGCTTGACGAACGAACAAACAAAACGAGTTGTGTACCCATGATGCTTGAGGAGCCCAATACATCAAAGGAGCATTAAGACAGAGAGGCTAATCAAGAGTAACTCAGCGGGAGGAGAGTAAATGAAATGCAAAAAAAATGATATGCAAGTAAAGACACATAAAATCACACGACACCATCACTCATCAGTCATCTAATCACACAAATCCGCTTGTATGGACAAAAGCCCTAGGTACTATTTTAACTCTAGAGTCCTATTCAGTTGTGCTTCCCAATCTTCAAACCATGTTTAATGAGAGATCTTGAATGCTCATGAATAAACCAAGATACGGGACACCAGCTGTGAGAGCAAGAGAGCGAGGTAGATGGATACACTGAGAGATGGAAGGATGGATAGAGCGTGAGAGAGAGCGTCAACAGGATAGAAATGCCGTGTTAGAAGAGAGGAGGAGGAAAAACGTAAAGAATCACAAGCGTGCAAGGTGAAGAGGGAGAGGCGGCGAAAGAGAAGAAGCCAGGATGTGCCGAAAGAGAGAACAGTTGGAGATAAAGACAAGCTGGTGTGTGTGTGTGTGTGTGTGTGAAGCGATAACATAACAGGCCCAATATGCTGCTTGGTCTGCCAAGGTTGCCCGAAAAAACACAAACAAACTCCGGGGGTAAACTGTGGAGCGTTCGGGCCTTCATCCCTGCTTCATCACATCTGGCACTGCACACCTGGTTAAACACTTCATCTGTCTCCAGAAGCTTAAAATGTTCAGAGTCTGTGCGATCAGATATCCCTGACAACAATGACAGGCCGCATCTGCTGCGGGCCTACCACAGCTTCAACTGCAGCTGTTCTGCTCGCTTTACGTATCACTCAATCTCAATAAACCTTGGAGCAGCCATGACCCCACCTGACCCATCCACACCCTCACTGCCGTCTCCCCTCACCTCTGACTTGACAGCAGATACAGACGCTTGAGGTAACATAAACAAAATGCACGCGTTCACATATCACAGCATTATCACACAGGGAGGAACACAGCTATGGTGCCCAGAGAGAGGCATTCATGAAGGCTTTGAAACAGAAAGAGAGACAAAGAGAAACACAGGTAGGGGGCAGGGCGGATCCTTACATCCGTTGACGGTGTTGTTGTTCGGCATCGTGCCGTAGCCTGTGGTGTTTAGTGTTTCCTTGCTCCCACAACGAGAATTCCTCGCACTGCCCCAGGGGTCGTTGTCATAGGAACCTGATCTGGCTTTCATCTCCTCCTTTAGGATCATCCTCCCGATGCCACTCCCAATCTGAGCGAGAGGCACGGGGAGTAAGGGAGGAGACAGAGGGGAGAGAAGCCAGAGACATTAGGGAAAACAGCTAATTTAATGTGCAAGCAAATGCACTTGAAGGAAAGCTGATGAGAGATGCAAATAAAGAGGAGTGGGATGCTATAGGTGCCGTGCCATAAAAAAGTGCATCATTTCTAGGTCTTTAAAGGAGGCTGGTAACTGATGCTGAAAAAAGGGAGACAGAAAATAATGAAGCTCTTACTCTTTGAAGACTGTGACTCCAACTCTCTTCATCTCCTCCTGTCGAGAATCTCCTTCTTGGGGCCCAATAGGCTGACAAGTGAGAGAGATAAAAGAGATTCGGTATAAATATAGAGCACAGGGTGGAATGGGAATAAATACGACAGCATGCCGCAAGAGCAACAGAATGTACATTTACACCTTTGGTCCAACGGAAAACTCACTATGAGACACTCTAAACTGCGAAATTAATACATATTATAGGAATATGATGCACGACTACCCTTGGGAGAGCTGCTGTAGGCGTAGTAGTCCGACTCTGACTGGGTGTACGGCTCAGGAGAGTAGGCTGACAGCCCGGAGGATCTGAGGATGTCTTCACTCGTCCTGCTTTTAGTGGCTGTATCCACATGATTGTCTGCGAATACAAAGAGGGAATCGAACACATCCTTCACATTGACAGAACCAACGCATTTGCTCTTAACCATACTTCTGTACAAGCAGTGAGCTGTAGCATGGAGGACAAATTGTTAATGATCGCCATAAAGATGTACAGCGAGAGAGAGAGAGAGAGAGAGAGTACATTTACGCTACATAACCACAGTCATTATCGCAAGCATTCACTGTCAGAGAACATCGATATTTCAGCCAAGAGCATGAACATAACCAGCATTTAAGTAAGTTCAGTTACTGCTCAGGCTGAGTCACACAGCAATTTTACGAGTGGTGGAGATGATATTGATGCCACTCTGCACTAAAGCAAAGTCAATGGAAGTCAATGTGGGCGACATGCAGTGTAATGTCAGACAGATCGCTCTTCACTCTGTTAGCCATTAGCCATGCCAGCCCCAATCCATGATCCATCGAATTCCTATAAACACAATGCACGACACTGATGGCGGACATCTCATCATTGGGATGCACTGCGGCTTGAAGTTGGAGTGAGTCGCCGCACACGCACACGCACACACACACACACATTCAGAGAAAGCCTGACAGGAGACTGAAACTTCTGTCAGAGACACTATGGCTGTTACAATGGCCGCTGAACACTATGGATCTGGAATGACAGACACGGGAAAAGAGAGAAACGAGCAGGCAAATACAGTAAGTACGGACAGAGTGAAGCAGCGAGAGGTGGGAGATACTTACAGCGAGGTAAGTTCATCGGGGTAAAGTGGAGCAGAAGGTGGAGGGAATTGAATAAAAGTGATTGGGTGCGATAAAACAAAGAGGTAGAAAGAAAAGGGAAACATTACTGGAGTGTCCCTGAGGGAAATGTGACAATGTGAGAGCTTTGCTACCCATACAGAGCCCAAGGACAGGCTTTGTAGCCAGAAAAGCCAAAAACACAACCTCTTCTTTTATATACGAGTAGCAAAATCCTTATCTGAATAGTACATTACAGGCCTTTGGTATGCACATGAACACAACTTAATGTGTGTCTGCATTCATATCAATTGTCTTTAGTGCTGAAACAAGAGAAAATAAAGATCAATAAGAAGATATAAATTACCAGGGGGATCAATAGGACTGATAGAGAAGTGTGCACTGAATTGCAGTATTCTAGCAATGCAAGGTGAAAGCTTTCAAAATGTGCAACGTTGATGCTGAATGGTGCACGTGGTGAGTCACTTTCTCATTCTCAGGAAATGAATAAACACAGAAACATCTATTAAAATCGTTGCAAAGGTGTCACGGCCAGTGATGTACTGCTTGCACTTGAGTGTCTACATACACGTTGACACACTAATTCACTAACAAATCCACAAATACCAACACGTACAAAGGGAACATGCAGGACAATGAGTAAGATGCACTATCCTCTTCTGAGAGAGTAAATGTCTTGACGAGCCTTAAATGTGACGTGAGGAGGGGATAGTGAATCTTTGTCTTGAGACTCTTCATACTAAAAGCACACAAAAAGCCAAACAACAGAAACTACCACTACTACTTGATTGATGCGCACAATTGAGTTCTCACACTCACACACCCCTCCGTTCTCGACACCAATGAACACAACAGCTGTCTCCAGATTCTGCCTATTGGTTTAAGATGATCACCATACATACGGCATCTCCTCACAGACTGAGCACTGGAAAATGTGTCTCTAACAGGGATAACAGCATCCATCGCAAATATACATTACCGCTGCAATACTGGTTTCTATCTATGTAAGGGCTTAGTTCCACTCGCGTGTTCTATTTCTAGTGTGTGTCCTCATATCCTCAACACTTGTCACGCCCGAGCAACCTTCACTTCATTCTTCTCTATTCCAACCCTATTTGCTGACAAGAACCTGTCATCCTACAGGAACTACGCGCAGATACAGGGACAGGGCGCTGGTATAAACGCACGCATGGTGTGCATACTGAATATACTCATTGCTTATTTAACTCCTGACGAATGCCCTAACGCCCTAAGTCTCTGGTTGATCCTGGTTGACTGGTTGATTCTACATAAACCACTATACAAGTCTAACTCTACTCCAAAACAACATCAATTCTTTCCATGTATCTGCTTTTGTTTGTGACAGCTTCAATTTAGCTGATAACTGTAATATCAATACTAGTCGATTAAGTGACAGGAGCGGTTGAAGCAGACATCAATAAGGTCACTAAAACATCTACAGAGTACTCAAACACAGCATGACTAAACCAACAAGAGGACAGGCAGGCTAAGGCGGGGCTAACTGCACTGTACCCGTTCTCTTATAGATGGGAGGCTTCCTGTAGATGTTGGGGTCCCCTGTGGCTGAGGAGAGAAAAAGGAGATGGAGAGGTGAAACATGGAGTGAAGGAGGAGAGGTGAGAGGGTATGACTTTCTGTAGGGATGAAGGGAAGGGAGAGGGAGGAGGTAGGAGGCATAGGTGTAAAGGTAACATAGGGTAAGTTCAGGTCAATAAAGGGGGGGAATGAGGGGAAGAATGCCAGAACTTATACACATTTTTCACACACCCCATTCCCATGAAACTTAAGATTATCCTTCTGAATGAATTGCATTAGTGAAATATGACTGATGATTACCTCTATGGGGTTCATGAATAGTGCAATGAGGAGATGAGGAGTCCTACCTGGTACATGAAAATGTTTAGGGGGCTGGGTTGTGGGGGGAGCGCTTGC
>OMOW01112911.1:0-10004 GCA_900312555.1 Lamprogrammus exutus | reverse complement strand
GGCCAACTCTTGAAGGGAAAAGTAATCCAGGCTTAATTTACAGGTAGTAATCCCTGGTGAAGCCGTATACAAGTGAAGGGGTGGGGGTGGGGGGGGAAAGGCTGCCTTAGAGAGCACACCTACACAAAAATAATGATCAAAATAGAATCAAATTCAAACCTAAACTAATAACACATTAAGTCAAAGTAATTCCATATCAAAAGAAACACATACAAAGGTTACTGAATGGACAATGATTAATTAAAACAAACCCATTCATGAATTTCCCCTGTCTACTGGCCCCACCTGGTGGCTGTGACAAAGAAATACATGCTGATGCTGTTTGGCATACAGATAGATTGGGTGGTAAATTGACTGGTGTATTTAAAATAGTGAAATCAATGGAATGTGGAATATATGGAATGAAACTCTGAATATATGGAATGATACGCCGATATATGTTGAATGAAACCCAGAATATGTGGAATGAAACAGCGTTTTATATGGAATGAAACGCTGATATGTTTTGAATGAAAGCTCCCCAGCAGAATCTGACTCTTCCTCTCGTGAGGGTGTGTCTATCTACTCTTTAGTTACATGCATGTTTGTATAGTTTTGTAAGGCTGGCTAAAATGGATAATGTGTATTTTTCTTCTTTCTCATGGTTGTTCTGTAACTTTTGTTTGTAACTTGTTTTTATGGCTGTTTATCCAAAACCCCCTCCCTGATTACGAGGTGATTGAAGTCACGTGAGTTCCTGATAAGCTGAATAGCTGTGTGATTCTGTTTTCCTGTGGCCTTTAACCTTAGGCGATAGCTTACATCAGTACAGATCTGAGTTGAGGCTAATCATTGGGACAGATATACTGAGTGAGGCAGGCATCAGGGAAAGTTAATGAACATATTAGAGCGTTTCTGCATCTAGCCTGTCAGACAAGCAGGGGTGGTAGAGCACCAGTCCCGCCTCTGAGCTGACAGGACATTTTTGCCTCAGTCCCTGAACTAAGCTCAAACCGCTCCAAGACGTGTCCATGGAGCTCATATGTATATGTACATAGGTATGCCCTGTCTGAACGAGTAATTTAGCCTTAGTCTATGCAAGAGTGTGTCTTCGATGCCACATTAATACTGAGTAAAGTTTCCTTTCCCAGTACAAAAAGGGTCTGGTAATTGAATCAAAATTATCCTAATTTAACCCCCTAAATCTATGGGGTCAGTTTTACATATTGAAATAGTTTGTGCCAAATCATTACACGCAATTTAGCCTTCGGCTGTGGTTCTGGATCCCGTTGTTGGACCAGGAGCAGTCCATACAGTTTTTTCACATTAGGGTGAATGTAATCTTTCCCCACACCACTAACACTAGAACTGCCCTAAAGCACAAGAGAAACAATCCAGATTACCCCCGTTTTTTTCCCCAAATCCCTCCCATCGCCTGCTTCTGAAAGGAATCTAAAAATCTTCCCCTTCTCTGCTAGATAAGCATTTGCTGATTACTATCGACATTCCTCATTGAATGGTCTCAACTTTTTGAGATGGTTGTTTTTCCCCTTTCACAGATGCCCTTCTGGAAGCAGTGTTTCATACAGTGTTTTCATTGTTTGTTTCCTGTTTTTCAGATTCAGTATTCCTGCTCCAAAGACTGGTTCGTTGGTGACTTTTTTCAGCCATTTAATTTTCTTCCTCTTTTAGGGTAGGCTCCTCGCCCACACCGTCTACACCGGCAGGATCTTTGGAGGATTTGTAAATCCGACAAAGAGGCTTCTTTTTTTTTCCTTTCACAAATGTTCCAATAAATATCTTCAAGTTCATGTTTCTGAGTCTCCTTGGTAGAACCATAATTCTTATGACGGTTCTTACTTGTTTTGTATGATTGTATCGTGCAATGGTGATTCAAAATACAACTGTATGGTGGCTATAATTTCATACTTTTAACTGTGTGTGTGTGTGTGTGTGTGGAAACGTTTCAGCGTCATAGCGCATAAGGAGACAACGTGGTAACTTGTTCACAAGTTACAGATCCTCGCATATAAATCTGTACTTAACACAATTAATGCAACTGTGTACTTCTCATACCTGCATTACTGCAGGTTTGAGTTGTCCACAAATCAGATCTGTATGACTTCAGCCTTATTATCTGACATCAATGAGCATCTTCTTTTTTAATAGTCGTGTTTTTATGGTTAACTTTTGTTTAGTTGTAAACTTATGGGCTGTGTGCAGGCTGTTTTGTAAAAATCTACCCACAATTACAAATTACTTCTAGGGAATTATTGACCAGCTTTCCCACTTCACCAGTAACTCTGTTCACATAATACACATTTCAACATGCACCGTTTGTGTTCTTACCTGGAAATTACAATACATTATACACGCACATGCTTCTACATAATGACAGCTCAAACTATTGCCTACACAGAACATTACCTGCGGTGATGTTGCTCCCTTGTGGTAAAAATTGGTAACAACACCATTCATTGACTTGCAATATAATAATACTGAACGCTGGAAACAGTGAAATGGTGTCCAATAAATACTTTATCTGGTTTTCTTACTCTCAAAGGATGCTGTTTCTTTTTTTTGGATGACTGATGAGTCTTGGTCACTTTGTTCTGATACTTCTGGGATGTATTCTGATGCCTCTGTTTTTTTCTTGTTTCCTTGTGTTTCACTCTCACTCACACTCACAAGTCCTCAGATGCTGCTGCTCCCATATCTTTAGATAGACATGGGAAGAACTCACATGGCTCTGCTCTCAGCTGACTTTTTGTCTCCTCATAGTTTATGTCTGTTTGATATCTGATGATGTATTTCCACTCATCCACATCCTCTTCTTCAGAGCTGTGTTCTATTTGCAGATCACTTTGGTTGTTTCTTCTATTTCTCCCTTCTAGGTTTTTGCAAGACTAAACCTGTAGGATTTCTTTGGCATCCCAAGATGTAGGTGGCAAGGAATTCTTGGACCTGATTTCAGCAGAAAGTGGGACTTTGCTGAGACAACCAAGATTATATCACCTAAAACTTAAAAGTCTTGTGGAAAGTGGAAATGGACATCAGAGTTTGAGTACTTTCTCACCAATGGAATACAATAATTAAATCAAAATTAGCTGCTTTGCTGATATCAATTCCAAATATCAAATTGAATATGCACTTTTGTGAAAACTGTTATAAACAAGTAACTCTGGACTCTGCGCTTCCTCATGGAACAGTTTTTCCTTTCACTCACATACTGCACGATGGGGTCTCTTAAAAGGGGCCGCACTACGCACTACTCTACCTCATCTGGCAACAAACTGGACAATATTTGTTGGAGTACAAATCATGAAACACTTACCTGAGTTAATGTTGGAAGACAGATGTAAAACAGGAGTGGCTTTTCTGCCAGGTAATGCTGCTTTAGAATCTTCTGTAGTCCACATCTTATCATTTCAACATAGCATCCCTTAGTTCTTGGTATATCCATGCATTCCACTGCTGTTTTCTGTCTCATATTAGTTAAATTTTTCTCATGAGATTCAGAATACTTTGGATCTCACTGATGCCTGTTTCCTAAATTTTCACATTGAAGCTATGTCCAAAATTGAATCAGATGCGATTTCAAATGACGAGCTTTTTTTTATCCACCTCAAGCAACCGTACAAACATTTGTGTGCATTTTATATTTATTCATGATTAATCACTTCTATCTACCATTCTTTTTCTCTCTTTTAATTTTAATGGAAACAAATAAAAAAAATTACAGTATGGTGATCGCATCAAGATAAGAAAAACAACATACTAATATTTGCCTATTGTGTGATGAATTTCATGATATGGACATCTTTCTGTCTTGATTTCAACAAGATAAGTTACTGTTCAGTAACCGCCCTTTTTTCATGAATTATGACTTTGTGGTGTTTCTTTGCCTATTCAGCAGGTATTGTATGTATGTTTCTTTTCTTTTTCTTCTAAGGTAATCAACCTAACCTAATGTCACCTAAACGTGACCTAACGTAAACCAATTCAACAAAATAAGTGTTACTTTATCTTCAATAAATATTAAAAGATGATAAGGAAGAGTTGCTTTTGTGGTCAGCTAAAGCCTTATTTGAGTTTGGGCAGAAGTTGTGGCAGAAAATCCCCAGATAGTTCGACAGATGATAACCACAGATGTGGCAGCTTGTACTGGAACACAAAAGGTCTTGGAGAAGAAGAACTAAGAATTGAGCTTGTGTCAGCACCAAGACTTGGATGATAAAACTAACTAGTTAATTCATTAAACTTATTAACTATTATTGATGGTTAAAAAGCGAAAGAAATCTCTCTCTCTCTACCTACCTACTGGTTGATCTGCCTTTCCTGGAAGCATATTACTAAGCTTGGCTGCTAAAATTCTTTGGTCCAACCGAGGTGCTCCGTGCAACTTGGCTGTCACTTCTCTCTCCACAGAGGAGTCCTTCGAAAAGCTGGTATAAGTGATTTAAGTCAACACCTGGAGATTTAGAGGTAATGTAAGCAGAGTAAAGCCATCGTTTTTCGACACCACACAGTTATTAAGCAAAATAAGTCATGCTAAAATCGTGCCAGTGCGATGTAAACTAGTGTTACCCGCCCTCCGCTAGGGGTCAGAGGTCGGATAACCTGTAGTGTGGAATAAACGACACCACAGGTGATACAGTTGCCTCGCGTATCACTGCTGGATTTATTCTGAAATCCAAGAAGGAAACGCGAAAAGTGTAAATCGCGAGCAGGGAGCGCTAGCGCCCCTAGTGGTCTGGAAGGTAATGTCTATTACATACAAGGTAGCCCATAGTCTAAATTCAGTACAATATCGAATTGTATTTTAAATGAAACAAAAACAAAATTATAAGGGTACTCACTTTTAGACTGAATTTCAACCCTTTACACTAGCTATCTAATTGAAACATGTTTTAACCAGCATTCATTGGTAATGTTAATTAAACATTTATTTTCATGAAAGCACATTAACTAAACGATTTTAAAAATGCAATGTTTTTTGTTTTTTTACTTTCTTTTTAGTTTTTTAGCATTAGCAATCTTATTGATTCTTAATTACACACTGATCTTGTCCGTTTCTGAGTTAAAAATCTAATGACCTACTTTCCATACAAAGTCTCTCCATTGTCTAGAGTTGGTAATTGTTTAATGTGTTGTGCACATCGAGTGCCACTCACCCTCTGATTTGTTAACATTTGGTTCTGATTCCTATGTAGCTTCAACTATGTTGTGTTGTTGATTCTGCAATTCTGTAGCCCTTGATATGATTTGGGGATAATTCCCAAGTCAGCCAGTTTGTATGCTGTAATTAGGATGTCAGCCACAGTATTGCCCTCTTTATTTAGTCCTGTTCGTATCTCTTTTTCAAAGTCGTCATTTCAAAGTCGTCATTGGTTTGCAGATAGGTCTTTATTTTTGTTAGTCCATATTCTTTTTGCAGGTTGTTAAAACATTAAAGTTCTCCACTGTATATCAAGGCTGTTTTACAGTTTGTACACCACTGTTTGAATCTAGCATCATTTGTTCCTAGTTTGAATCCAAGGCAAACTAGTTCAAAGTCTTGCATGTTTATCTAGTTTGTTTTTTCTTATTATGTATTCCCAAGATTCCAGAGTTTGTTTAATGATTATATTTAGGCTTTTTTGGAGATAATTTACTTTCGCTGGGTCCTAATGATGCTTGACTTGGAAATTGTTCTGCACTTGTCTCAATATCTTTCCAGCAAGCTTGGTAATGTGGAGAACATCATCATGCTATTATTGGGCTGCTAAGAAGTAATCTTTCAAATTTGGCAAGGACATTCCTTTTATTCAGCTGGAGTGTTTTCTATCTCACCCTTGGTCTTCTGCCTTCCCCAATGAATCTAGATATCCATTTATACCAGGATATACATTGTATATCTGGGATTATTACTAGGAGGGATTAAAACAGAAGAGCCTTGGTAACATATTCATTTTTAGTATTTCAAGTCTTGAGCTGACATCCAAGGTAAAGGTGGACCATTTCCTGAAGTTGTTTTGAATAGCGTTATTAATGCTGTTATAATTAGATCTGATTCTAATTATAACAGCTTTAATAACACTTTTCATAGTATCTTTTGGTTATTGTCACTCCAAGGTATTAAATCGATTTGGCACCCCATTTGATTGTGTATTTTTCTTTTAGTTCTTTGTAAGGAGAGGTACTGAAAGATAAGATTTGTGTCTTTGTAACATTTAGTTTATATCCTGAGTACTGGAAAAGGTTTTCCAGAGTTGGTTTTGGTGTAGGTTTGAATCGTTATAAAATAATTGAAGTGAACAACTCGTAATCTACATTTAGGATTAATATGGGTCTGAATGAGCTGCAGTATTCTTTGTTTTTCCCTTCCCTAGGAATACGTAACTGTTATTATTGCTTCTTTCCATGATGGTGGTATTTTACCTTGGTATTTTACCTTCCAATTAAAAGAGTCTACGCGCATAGGTTGAAATTCCTTTTAGAAACTTTTCTACCATTCGTTTAAAAATCCCTCACTTCCTGGAGATTTGTTTGTTTCTAGTCGCATGATTGCTTCCACAAATTCTTCGTCAGTGATATTTGCAACTAGAGGTTCGTTTTGTATGTTTCCAATACATGTTTGGTCTGGTCTGTAATTAAATACTTTTGTGAACTTTGTGTATTTTCCACTACTATTACATTAACATTGACAATATTTTTCTTATTTAATTGATGTTTATTCTGCATATGAGATTTTTGAAAAGCAGAGCTGGCCAGCATATGCAGTGACACAAATAGTACAGTGGTAGCATGCCACTCTTGGGTTAAACTGCTTCAGGGCTGGGGACCTTCAACTGATTTGCAACATTTTTTGTTTTGTCAAAGATATCCCACAAATTCAGAAAAGTGTCCGTTTCTCAAGGATTTCAAGGGAAATAGTTATGTTAGTATCTATTGCTAGTTACTGGTAATATGTGTCATTAAACAACCACTTGCATAATAAGTGTCCAGAGATTACTTTTATATGGAATGAAAGCATGATGACCCCTGATGCCCAAACTCTAAATTAATCTTGCTTTTTCAACTAGCATACCTGGCACATGTCTCTGAGGCGTAAATTCAAATTAGAGAGTTGATGATGGTGAAGTGAGAAAAAGAAAAGAGAGGTTTGGTCAAAGAAAACCAAAGCAACCTGAAGAATGGCTGTTGAAGATACACTAAAGAAGTATCCTTTCTTAAGGAAACCCACAGGGGTATGTAAAAATGTAGCTTCAGTAATTCATGGACTTCAACTTAAATCACCAAGATGCTATGATTTCAAAATACCTCAGTGATAACCACAATTACAATGAATGTTTATCTCAGTAAAAATATTTTTACTAAAATGCTAAACAAATTGGGAATCAAAATGAAAGTTTCTGGAATACAATAGAACAGATCTACATTACATGCAAGTATTAATTCATTTGTGCGTTTGCCCCACACCAGTCTCTGAATCAATTCACATAATGTACAAAAAGTATGTGCAAAATGTGCAAACTGCAGATATAAAACATCAATATGCTTGACTCCAAATACTGATAAAAGTTTACTCTTTGTTGAGTGGATTCATCCAACTAGTTAAAGGGAAGACACCATAATTTTTTGCATTATTAATTGTAGGCCACCATACAAAAATGGCAACTTTGGCCCAGAGTCCTTAGCATTAGCTTCCGCATTGTCTCTCCAAATTGCTGCGGTTGTTCGCAAAAGAATACAACCTCAGCAGAGATGGGGGAACCATCCCGATAGGCATGCAAATTTTAAACAATTTCCTAAACCGATAGTTAAAGCATCTTATCAATCAATAATCAATTACCTGTTAACACCACTGTGGGGCAGCAGTCAAGTGATTACAGCAGGGGGGGGAGTTTGCAGCCGTAAAGAAGTTTTGTACACACGGTTACTAAAGACACTTAAAACACCACAACTCAGATTTACAGTGATGCTGTGGACCTCAATTCTTTGAAGTTTTAGAGATAAAATAAATTACATCAGATTACTTATATAAGTAAAAGCAGACACACATACACAGTACATCTTCACTCAAAACTTTTTTGCACTACATTTTTGCGACATAATATAGAAAACAAGACACTCGATGGTAAGTCCTACCTTAAATTAGAAAAATAAAGCTTGTCCAGATCTCCTGACAGACATTTGTCTTGCTGATTTATATTTAAGAATACAACCTCTGTATGCACACTACTAATTAAGTTTACTAGGTCAGATGGAGCAAATATCCTGGGGTAAACAAAATATTTAAAATACTACTGGCTTTTGCAGCCAATTATTTCTGCATTAAGGGTCTAACAAAAAGCTGTAATAACAACGTTTGAGTTCTCCATGCAGGTTTCTGTGAGTCTGTGGTGCAGGTCCTTAGTGGAAATGGTCGATTGTTCCAAAAAAAAAGAAAGGAGAAAAAAAACCATGGCAAAGCCGGTTCATTTCATGAAATAAATCCAAATCCTTTTTTCCATGTAGATAAAGTGAGTGACTATTATGTTGCAGTTTTATATTCATATTATACAAAAAGATTACCGAATGAGCTTTACAAACCAACAGAATTAGCTTAGCACGATAAATGTCATTGGCCTTCCCCCATCTCTCAGCCCTGTGGGTGTGTGCTAAGAGCCATGGCAGAGACATAGACGGTGTGAAAAATTATTATTTGTAACTTAATATTTACATAGTTATGTAATGGGTTAAATGTTTTCTTAACCGCTTAAACTCTTACTAACAGTTAAGTGATAAGCAGTTAATCATTAACATCCCTAATCACTACTAGCTTTTGATTGAAAAATGCGGCAGCAGTGTGTGGAATACTTGAGCTTCAAGCTAAATGAGGACGGAAAACCAAAGGATACGAACAAACACAAATGCAAGATTTTCTACTGAACAGTATTGACCAAAGGTGCTAACACAACCCATTTACCAAAAACACTTGAAGGACCGACAGGGGAGTCTTTTTCAACATGACAAAAACAGTATGTCCTGTGTTGAAGGTGTGTTTGGTGTAAGCCGTGTAAAGAATAGAAGCATGATACTTTTACTCTTTTACAGAAGATTCAGTACTTGGATTTTAGTATCGTGACAACCATACCAGGTACTGATTAAATGTTTTGCCTTAACATTCAATTGTGTGATGTGTTGTATTGGATGAGTCATTACATTTATAAATAAACATAAAATATATACAGTGATTGTACAATTGACTTTATATGGATGCTATGTGTGCATCATGAAACACAAGACTCAAACAAAGTATTTAACGGTGGAAAATGGCCTGCATAGAAATAAAGTTCATCTCCTCTTTTCCAGCAATTCACTGTCGAGCGGCCCTGATCTTTCTTCCATACATCTTTGCGGAGAAGATTTACCATGACAACACTGTGGGAGAGGTATATGTCCTGTTTTGGAACACCTGCTCTCACAACACCAAATTCACTTATTCAACCTCCTGATTAAATATACCTGTAGTTTATCGGGTGTTGAAGGGACAGACTTAATGCTTAATTGGGTGAGGAATAAATTTACATTTACTGTTCAAACCAACACATCTAAGAGGAATTTGGAGCTTCATATCGAGTAGTTGAATAATCAATTACCCCCCACCCATCCCTTTGTTCATAAACAAAATTTTGTCATTGTGAGCTTTGACAGTGTGTGGGACTACTTTTTCTCAACATATTCAAAGGGACATTACTTGTAAACTCTGACAAAGGCATAAGCCAAATGTGCCAAAGACATAGATAGTCTTTCCACAAACCTGACCCGCCAAACTGTCTACGCCGCAGTGTGGAATTTTTTTCTCTCAGTCCATGATATTCCTTAGCACTGCTTCCCATGGGAACTAGTTGTAATGGGCAGCAACGTGATTCTGACTTTTCCTGCTCTGTGAAAGAGTGCCCATGAAGATCAGCTCCCCTGTCCCCTAAGTTGTGTAGGGCATTCTGGTCAGTATAAAAGCATATTTCAAATCGGTATAGACTTTTATGCCTGCAAGCCTA
>OMOW01112906.1:0-12089 GCA_900312555.1 Lamprogrammus exutus | reverse complement strand
TCTTTTTGTCTGTCTTCGGTTTGGAAACCAAAGTATTTCCACGCATCTGATTTTACCCTCTTTTGTGGTGGATATAATTGGGGGCTAGCCGAGCCTTCAGCCATGCTGACAGCAGATTATCCCGATAATGGAAATTGTTCACGAACAACTATTGTGAATGTTTTTGATCGCGATTAACGATTAAATCGTAAATCGTCCCATCCCTAGTCTTAATGGATGCATTGGAGTTTTGCTATTATGTAAATGAGGGAAATTGCCAAAAACTATAATAATATCTCCTTTAAGTTTTATATTCCATGTGAGTTGTATTCAGTTATGAGGGAATATTTCATAAAGGCGTTATTATTAAGTAAACAAGTATGACTAACATCAATGACTTTATTAAATGTGTAGCCAAACATCTTGTCCTTTTCTGCATTACAATTAAATCCACATTTTACCTGCAGGTAAAAGGTGATATAAGTCTGATCCAACCAAAATCCTTACATTGAAACATAATGCTGCCCAGAATACATTATTTGTTAACATTTTGATGAAACATTGATATTGAATGTGTCTGAACTAATGCAAAATTACTGCTGGGAATGTTTAACATGATTAAGTTTAAGTGGGAATGGTTTAGCAGCTTGTTTAGTGTGGACCGTAGTAAACAAATGCTGGTATTTAGTGGCAAAGTTGTGTTTGTTAAACTCAACCGCCCAGCTGATAATCTCTGCTGAGGAGAACTTCACACCTTGCTGCTTTGGCTTAAAAAATGAAAAAGTTACTGCATTTTCTTTGTGTGTAAACATAATTAGGGCTGCTGCAGGGCTGATGCATAGCAAGATGAGGCTCTACTCCAAGCAACAAGTCCTCCTCTCATAATGCACTCACTACTTGTAAGCCAGGGAGCAGGAGACCTCCAGTTTACATCTTGGAGATTTGGAAGGTGGCAACATAGTAAATGTGAGGCTATCTTCCCTGGTCCCTGTGCTAGACTGGCTAATTAAATACTAAGGAAGGAATAAAATCTTAATGAGAAACACAAGCTTGTTGTGGTGTTTGGCACTGACCTGCTCCCTCTTATTAGGTGTACTTGCCCATATGTGCTTGGGTGAAGTGCCCATTAGAGCCTTCCCTAATGGATCTTCATCCATGGCACTGAGATGCCAGTGCAATGTACATTTCGGCAATTTCCAAACTTGGCAGATGAGTGGCTCCTACTATGAAATTTCGGAGCCTCAATAAATATTTTATGCAAATTAAAATTAAATTCTTTGCTTGGTTTAAGCAATTTCTCCTGTAAGAAGTGTATCTGTGAAGGAGATTACAACATTTGCCGGTTTGTTTATAATTTAATTTTTTATGTTGTGGCTGGCGGTGGGGAAAGACAGAACACCTGTGAGTGTTTATAATGTCCCATCTCCCTCACAGCTGCTCCTTTTCAAAACACCTCACTGGTGCAATAATTTCATAAAATTTCATGATTTACCATCTGGTAGACTGAGCTATAAGCACATGCAATAAGCATTTGTATGGCGCCGGTCCCAGAAAGGTACAATAACTGTATATTTTAACTTAATGGCTTTTCGGGGCATGCAAATTTCCGCAGAGCAGATTGCCGAGATGCTACAATGTAAGTCTGGTCCCGTCTGTCTGCCTCCGTCTCTCCCGCCCTCTCTCCCTCACACTTCCTCTCGTACAGTACACGCTTCCCGTATCGCGCGCTATAAAACATCCATACGCAGCAGCTTTCTATCGCCTCTGTCTTTGACTGTGAAGCCGCCCATGTCAAAGTGTCGATATCAAACTCTGGAGAATGGGAGACACAGTAGGAGGTACAAGCAGATTATTTTCCTTTTAGCGTCTAATGTCTCTGCATTTGGGTAATTAAAATGATTACTACAACAATTACACCAAGTAATTAGAAACTAATTACACTGGCATTTTTTGTGATTACAGGAGCAGATGAAAATAGTGTTCAAAATTAAATTCATTGCATATTCATGGAAATGAAATTAAATAGTGCTGTGTGGATGAGATAATAGAAGCTGGGAGAATGGCGTTCTGAGGGGTTTGGGGAGCAGTCTGTGGCTAATGCTCTGAACAGACATTTTGTTAAATCAGTGATAATCTTTTAATGGCCTTAAAAGAAGTTCATATTTAGAATAATGTCACATGCACTAAAGGGTGTGAGGTTTCTTTTCCTCTCTGTGGCTCCAGGAATGATTAAACCATTCAGCTGTACAGCACAAAAGAAAACATTTAATCATTATCTTCTCAAATGAAGGAAGAAGCAAGACTCTTTACGCCGCCTTTATGTTGTTTCACGCACAATGATTAAATTAGATACCCATTCCTGAATTCATTTTTTTCTGCATATCGTCATCTCTTTCTGTGCAAGCCCTTCCTTCCTTCCTTCCTTCCTTCCTTTCTCTCTCTCTCTCTCTTCCCCATTACCTCCCATCTATTGACAATAGTCGGGGCTTTAGCTGCTGCCATGATAGTGTAATGAGATTCCTCAGATTAAATAGATTTCCTGTTAAACTTGGGGCTTGGTAGATAGGGTGTCAGGAATGAATGGTTATTAACATTTAAATATATCACAGAATAAGAGAGCACAGGGAGGGAGTGAGTGAGGGGAGGAGGGGGGTGGAGACAGAGAGGGATGAGAAAAAAAACAACAATATGAATTTTTCATTGTTATCGAGTATGGATTTTCCTCCTCACCACGTTTCTGCAGGACCTGACGAAACCAAAGTAATTAGAGAGACGCGCGTGGGGCATCTTCTGTACCCACCTAAGAGCCATTACAGCCAGGAGAGCCTGATGTTTATGGTGTAAAGTCAATGCACCTCCACGAGTTTGAAGAGTCATTTGCTTTCCAGTGTCTGCGCTGGAGATTATTACACGATATTAATAATGTAAATTCCACCGACCGGCTTGCTTGTGAAGAGTCTCGTCGAAGAAATTGATGGTCTCGCAATCCATCAACCGGCTCGTCGGCCTGGTCTCTCCTCATTTTTCACGGTTCTTCAAAGAGGGGACGAACCTGGAGGAAGAAGCGAGTGTGATGGCACTTTGAAAGGAGATCAAAAGCTGCCTCGCTATCAAAACCTGAGCATGATGGAGAATCCTGTGAAATGACAGCATTTGTCTTTGTTAGGCCACAGCAGATTGCTAATACAAATTATTGCTGCTTTATAGATAGATATGATCAAGCTTTACCACTAGAAGCAGAGTGCTGTGTTAAAGGTTTTTCTGTCAATCATACGTATGATTATAGGTAATATAAGGGATGACATCTGGATGGAAAGTTCAGCTGTAGTTTGTTTTAAGATATCAGGCCTCGTAACACCGTTGCACTAATACGAGGACGTTGATTTTGAATATTGGGCAAAAATATGAAAAACCTGGATGGAAATCGTGTAACAATACAACACATTCTTTACTAAATTGAGGAATTCAAGCACGCCATCAGCAGCTCGTTTGTGTTTCCTCTGCGTTTCTTTCTGAGCTGTGCTTTTCACTGTCGGATCTTGTTTGCTGTAAAATACAAAAGCATGGCATCCTCTCGCAGCAGGAAACACAACCGTTGGGTAAATCAAATTCAGATGAAATTTGGTAATTTCAACAAAGGAAGTGGTAAGGATGGCTCATAAACAATCACAATCATCAAGAATTAGCCTTTTGCCGGCTCTTTATAAGACTCGATTTCCTCCTGGATTTTTATTATTAATTAAAAATATTGAGTTGTAGCTTAGACAGCAAAATAAGGAGTATTTTTATTTATTTATTGTGACCTTGATTTTGTGTCTTTTCCATTAGATTTGTAGATTAACTGTTGCACTTTGAAGCCCATTTTGGGAACGCGTCCCCCTAGGTTTGAATATAAACTGTAACATAATGATGCTGGAAATGCCTTTTATTAAATCTGCCTGCCTCCTTTATTTCCAGTTGACTCACAGATGGCACAAAATGTCAGGCGTATACAGTATTCCAGCTAAAAGGCAGGACTCTTCATAAGCCAGGCACGTCGCCGTACGGACAGGTGTGCTATTTACATAACACTGCGACTGGCTGGCAAACGGTCTCTGTAAGTAAATGTCACATATCTGCGCTCAGCTGAAGTTTAGCAGACATCCATCAAAATTTAGTCCAGTCCAGTCTGTGATGTGTCTGCGTCTGTTGACATTGTTTGCTGGGAAAATAGCAGGTATAGTGTTTGGTCCAAAAGGGTCCAAAGTAAACGCAGCCTCTGATATTACTACTGTCATTCTGAAGAATATGTAACTGGAGCTTTATGTATAAACTATATTTCCTTATTGTCTTCTTGATTTTGTGTGTGTTCCTAACACTTTTTAGACCTCATATATCCAACAATCAATGACATTCAGGAAAACGCAAAGCAGCGACACTAGATGTGAATCGTTATTAAACTACAGCCACAAATATAATGCTGCAATAATCGATATTTGACTACTACGTGGTAGGAAACACCATGACAACACACTCAGGAGACTCACAGCAGCATTAGCAACCCGCTGGAGGTGCATCTTTTTAGTTCGATTTTGGTCCAAATTATGACAAAATATCTGTGTTTTTAGCTTGTGGAATGCTAATCTTTCTTCACAAAACACTGAACACCTCATCTCTAAGTCATTTAATGGAAGTGGTTTCCTTTGGTTGTAAATCAGAAGGTTTAGTCTATAGTTGCAATGGCATTTATCACTTGTTACCATATCTCATTCATTGTGACTCTGGTTCTGCTGTGGTAAGAATTTGTATACAATCATGCCAACTGCTTGTGTTGCTGTGCGACGCAATAACCATAAAAAAGGGGTATGTCAGGTCAAATAATCACAAAGTGTATCAGTGCCATCGTGCTTAACTTTACCTTTTCACAATAATGAGTTTTATTGTTATCTGATAGCTCAATGTAATCAGAAGATTTCAGTTTTGTCATTGGTTTAACATTTTAGGGACTTTGTCTGGAACTATCTCTGCGATGTAGACGGCTACAGCTAGCATTATACAATAGGAGATAAGCTAGCATTAGCCTACCGCTTTGGTTTAGGTTGATTCATTTAAAGGAACAGTGCACATGAATAAACACTAATAAAGAGAGTAAATGCGCCAGATTTAAAAGATAAAAATGATGGCATTAATGTACAACTTTGAAGTCTCGGTAGTTAAATTATTTCTGATGTACCGGACATTTGCCAAATTAAATCTAATTCTAAATCTATTAAGTTTTTTTAAACTTTTTTTATTTTTTAGATTAACTTGTTGTCTGTGGGTTTGTCACTATGAATGACCCGTTAAAAATGTTATAACAGCTTTGCCTTAAAACAACATGGAGAGCTTAAGTGATGTAAGGCAGCTTTCAAAACATCACGAGTCATTGTGTGTGTTTAAGCATGCTGAGATGTAGTTCAGACCATGGTGTGTGTTGGTCCATGTGTGTGCATGACACATATTTATTTTAGCTGATCTCATTGCGTCCTGACTCCGCATAGCGGTGTGGCATCCACTGTTCTACCTCAGGCTTTGTTTGTTTACATAGCGTAGACTCTCCACGTATCATTTTTCACTCTACAATCTATTTCCTGACATAAAAGCTGGCAGAATCAGTACGTTGGCTAAATGTTGACATTATGTAAGGCTTTGCTTTATATAAACTGTTTATGTTTATGTCATGGCTGGAGGTAAAGCCTAAGATTGGTGTACTTCTGTAGTGTTTCCAAACACAAATGTGCCATCTCCAGGGACACACAGTGCAGTCTATGTACCTAAAACCTGAGTCAGCTAAATAAGTTCAGAATTGTATTTTTTAAAGCTGGCAAGTGATATTAGCTACAACATTAAATTGTTATTGTATTGTAGTGTGTAGAACTCCCTATTAAAGTCACTGTTCTCGCTTTACTGATGGGACTATGATGATGACAAAGCTGCGAAATTCTGCTCTTATTGTGGTCCTGAGGTGTACGCTGTTGTCAGAAGTACTCTTGAATTATCGACCGAACATGACAGCAGAGCGGGTTTGCTTTCCCCAGGAGTTTGGCGCGCTGCGAGCCATTCTTCATGCGAGGCCGGCCCGGGCTGTGCGAGCGTGGAAGCAGGTGTGGTGGCAGGACAGTGGAAGGCCTCTCTCCGGCTTTGCCTTCATGGCTGCCCACTTGTTAATGACCGGGCTGTGGGAAAGCGAGTCCTTTGTGTACACGGTTATAAAGCACTCAAAGCCTCCAGGATGGCAGCCAGCTCGCTCCTCGGCCCCAGGGCACTCTGTGGAGAATAAGACGCACCTCATGCTTTGTTTTCCTGCTCCGCGGGATCCCACACCAGAGGAGAGCCCGGCTACATAAGGAAGCGTCTCACTTCTTTTAAAAGTACACAACGTCTCAGGTAAAGAATTCTTCTCATGTATTGTTTCAGGTGTCTGACACAGTGTAGAAAAAAGTAACGAGACCAGAGTGTTTGTACTATTAAAACATTCCTCTTATAGATTCACACTTATTTTAGCTCATAATACAGATCCACGACAGTCAGTTAGTTCTGTAGACTGTAGTTTGTACCACAGAATCAGGGTTAATTGTTTTTGCGAGACACCTCGACTGCACCACGTTGTCCTGATCACCCTGTCAATGTTTATGTCTTTATCATGAAACACTAACAATACAGCATCCCTCTTATTATACGGATACTTACCAAAGACTTATATGAATTTATCACTAATCACGAGATTCTGTTAAGAAAAATTGCCGTTACTCTGCGGCGGCCTGGGACATGCTTTGCCATGTAAACAATGGCAGCAGAGTCGAACATACTACAGTAGCAAGCCACGTGGCAGCAGCCTATGCAGAGTTAAAGTTAAATTGTACATATCCATTGTACATTCCACTCCATTTGTGAGTGGGATGTCTTTTTGGGTTGTTGATGTTAACATCTCATAGCTTTTCATGTCGCCAGTTCACTTGATAGCTGTAACGGCAATGCTAGTTTGTAGCTGCTGGCAAGTCTTGGAGTAGCGATACAAAGTAGCTCACCAACACTTGACCGTAGAATGATTTTACGTCAACATTTCACCCACTGTTTAACAACAAAATATACCAAATAATACAAAAAAAATTACATTGATTTCCATACATGATTAAGCTGTCCAAAATAACAATTTCCACTATAATCCATATATTATTTTCAATGGTTCCACATTCATAAAATAACGTTCTCCTGTGTCTTTTCCCATCATTCCTCCTTACATAGGTTTGGATCACAACGTACGATTCAATGTTCAGGTCCTAACAATGCGTGGCGGCAGTTTGGAAAAAGTTTGATGCCATCTGATGTCTAACGTGTGTGTCTGTAAAATTTTCTCATTTTCTCTGGATCAATATCGGTTGGTGGTACGAGTTCATCACGTCCAGCACGACACGCCGTTTTGGTTTGTTAACCCCCCAGTTTTTTTCATCTCAAACTTCTTTTCATTCAATTTATATTTAGGCTCCCTCAGAATTACACCCATACATTCATTTGACGTCGTTATCAATATTTATCACATTTATCGCGCAAACATACAGGATTCCGCCGGTCAGTTACAGAGACAATAAGACTGCAGACCAAGCACTCATAATATTTTGGTTCCAATTACTATTGATTTTACAATTGGTTTGCTGCAGGATGTTGTTTTATTACTAATATATTTAATGTGCAAATCAATATGAACACTTGCTCGGCTCATTCGTAGGAAGGCCATAAAATCAAAAAATCTGAGCTTCATACAGCTGTGGAAGCTTTCTGATCTATACAGTAAATGACTGCAGCAGGAGCTTTAATACAGTGGTTAAAGAGTTGTGTTGCTGTGAATCCTGAACAAAAAACAAAGAGGAGGGCGATCGTTTAACCGCCGCAATGGAAGAAAAACACTTCAGCTGGCTTCAGCAGCCCAGCTTTGCCACATGTTATCTCGTACAGGTAGGCAAAAGATGTGAATTTGGCTTGAGGTTGATAAGTTGTCACGTGTTTAAAAGCGCTGTGACTGTATCAGCCCGGCGCGGCGGCTAACAGAAAGCCAGCTGTGGGGTTTATCTCAACAAAAGGCCGTCAAATGTAAGTGCAATTACTGCCACGAGCAATAAAACAGCCACTGCGTTCCATGGCAACAGCGAGAGGGCGCCTAGGAACCAGAGAGCCGCGCCGGCCTTCCCGTGTGGGCCTCAGTTTGAGTGATGACGGCACAACATGATGGAGTAAGCCACGGAGAAGCAGACCGTGTGGAGTACATTTATAATCTGTAATTGATAATGTAATAAAGGCTGTGAATAGGCTCAGAGTGACTTCTCTCTGTTTGCAGTCGCTGTCATGGCAGCCGCGTGTTTTTCATGCTTGAATGGAGGCAGCTCTGTGACGGGGGCTCATCCCACCAAAATTACCAGCATTTCCCTTTCTGTTTCTCTGCTCACTCTTCATCGCGGACCATGTCTACCTCTTTTTTTGCTCTTTGGACTGTGTGACGCAGAATTGACACGTAGGTTTGAGCCGCGACGTAAAGGTAGCTACCGGGCTGCCTAAAGGCTAGAGCGGGCACGCAGCAGGCCTCGCCGCTGCGGTTTAGCTCAGCTGTAAGCCTGTTAGATCAAATGAACCACTGCACGTGTCCACAACAGCAAGGTCAAGCCGGGGATCGGCGGTGTAGGAGGTCATGTGACCATGTGGGATTTGAGGCTGCTGAGATGGAAGTCAACATTTATGAAAGTTGACATTGATTAACCACGTAGGGGTGTTTTCACAAGGAACTGAAAATACAGACTTTTTATAGGGTCTCTTTGATTGACACAATACGTGCTGCTGTTATGTAATAGGAGACATTTGGATGAGATGTCAGAAACGTATAAATGATCATTGAGCTGGGCAGACGAGTTTAGTGATCATGTATGTTGTATTAACTCACACTACACCTTTAAATTGGCAGTTCTGCATGGACACCCCCTGCAATTTCCGCACTGTACGTACCGTCGACACGCCACGATGCAGTGCCCACACGCCACCCCTCAACAGTTTTATCCATTGTCGTTTCCAAATGTTTTATTCAAACATCCGCGAAAATGTCAATACAAAGATGAAGGCTAGATTGATAGTTACTAGAACAGTGTGTATTTACTATGTGTGTTTTAGTACATTAAAGTGTAATATAAGTCAGTCTACATACTGTGTATAAAATGTACATATTTTTTTAATTTTCCAAATCCATGATTCACACATTTTACTCCAACATATAAATCAGATATTTCAAACGGAAAAAGGAAATAAGAAAATATTAAAGTCAACAAGGTAAAATAATTGAGTATGGACCCAGAGATGGGTTGGGAATGTGTTGGTAGCTTTGGACCTCCTCGCACAAACGTTTTGACATGGAATCTGTCATGGAATCCATCTGATTCTTGATGGCCAGATTAGATTAGATTAGATTAGATTAGATTAGATTAGATTCAACTTTATTGTCATTGCACAGTGTACAAGTACTGACACAACAAAATGCAGTGTAGCATCTAACCATATTACCACAAGAAAGTGTAGAGTACATGTACATATTTATAGAATAAATAGTAAGATATGAACAAGAGTTTATATAGTGTGGTAATTGAATGACATTATATATAGTAAGGTATGTAGTACAGTATAGGGGTATACAATACAGTAAGGTATATAGTACGGTAGGATATGAATGCAGTGTATACACTACAGGTCAAATATATACAGTATAGACTGTAGTATAAATGTATAGTTCATGTAAGTGAGTAGATCTTTGAACGTTCGGGCAGTTAATTAGACATCGAGACTCTGAAATCAGTTGGGTACGACCAAAATTGTGTTAAAATCTGTGTTAAACTTGCACAGTCAGCCCAGCTTTTAAAGGAGCGGTGCACCGATGTTTGTGTGTGCGAGCGAATGAGTGGCACACATTGCCGACGGACTCTTCAGAGGCTGCTTGCTACTTGACAGAATGTCTCACTAAAGTGTGGAGGTTTGGGGGGTGTTGGTCGTAGGCGCTCTAAAGTGAGATGGAGGTGCACTGGTCAAATCGAAGGGTAAAGTGGGAGCTTTGGCTGCACTCCTTCCTAATGCCCTACGGCACCGCCACCATTAGCATTCCCCACTGCGACTTGAGTTCATAAGACTAATGGAGTTGCTACCTGGGGACATTAATTGTGCGTGACACCACTCGGGGGCTTTTGTGCACTCACACTAATATCACTGCGCTTGCCTGACAAAGCGCCCAAAAAGATTACAAACAAAGCCCAAATAACTGCCAGTGTTGTGTTGCTATTTGACAGGAGAGGGTGTGTGTGAGTTTGGTTTCTGTGTGTCATTGTGTGTGTGTGTGCGTGCGTGAGTGTGCGCCTTGGGGGGTCGAGGAGGCTCAGGTTCACTCGCAGGATGATAGCAGGAGGCATCTGGGGGTGTTGTACAACCCGAGGAGCCAAGTGATATGTAAAACAAAACAAAGTGTAAGGATGACTTCATCGTGGCGGGACGGGACGGCTCCCTGACAGCGTTGCAGCTCGCGTCAAACTTTCTCCACGCGACACACATGCTATGACATCACCCAATAAAAATGCAGACCTGGCTGTAAGCATGGCGGCGCATGGATTCCCCAAGAGCATCTTCAAGTCAAGGGCTGGAAAAACACCTAACGCAACAATAAAACAGAAATCTGCATGAAAAATCATTTGTATGTATTCAGTGTTTAGTCTAGCTCGCACTTTTTATTCAAACATATACAGTAAGTAAAACATATATTTCAAAAGATAAGAGCAAAATATTAAAGTCCACAAAGTAAATAAATGCATTTGGCTCCCTCATCGTTTGTGGCTTTTTCCAGCCCACATGTAGGCTGCGTAGTTGTGTCTCATGGGTCTCACAAAGCTCATATATAAAACCACAGGCAGCCTCTTCAGCAAACAAGCACAGTCAAGCTGAGTGTACACAACTCGTCTGGCTTAAATGGCCAAGACCTGAAATAAATGAATGGGCAGTGGAGCGGCGAGGAAGCTAAAGATCCAAATATTTTTAGAAGCTGGTGGATGAAAGCTTGATGAGCTTTAATTAGGTCCGTCTGCTTAATGATTGATAATCTGATGGTGTGTAAAGGTGTGTTTCTGTGTCTTTCTGCCCCTTAATGCAGCTTTTATGTAAACTTTCCATATAGCAAATTTCTGAATGTTTCACCTTTATCTTTAAGTGCAGCTTTTACATCCTACAGTCATGACTTCTTTCCGTCGTCTCTTTATGTGTTAATGGCAGCTTGGTGTTGGTTGTAAGTGAGTCAAATGTCGCCTAGTAAGTGTTACGAAGGCATAGAAATGATGAAACACGATTCAAAAATGAAAAGATTACACTCGTGAGCTTGGCGAATGGTTATGCCATAGAACACGAGCGTATCAAATATAAAATTGTGACTTCATAAACATCAGAGACGCATGTATGAGTGCAATGTTTAATTTATCTGAATATTTACTGGATGGAAAAACAGTTGAACAAGATGTAAGAGTGTAATTTTCATTTTGATTTGGAGGGAAAACTACCTGATATTACAGGTGCAGAGAAGATGAAAAGAACACAGACGCATAACGAATCAAACACCAAATCACGCACACTACAATGCATATTTTGAGGCTTTTTGATTCAAAATTTGGTTCTGCTTTGTCTGCATGGAGCTGTTAACCACTACAATCACTGTAAAAGGTGAAGATAAAACAGAATTCAACTATAATTTGTAGTGTTCATCAACTTGAGTCCCACTGGCATTAGTATTCTCACAATGCTTTGACAGGACAATTGTTTTAACAAAGTGTGTTTAAACAAAACAGAACTCTTGATGAGTCCCCAATGTTAAGATGTGAGAAGTGTCACATGTTCGGCGAATTTATTGTGAAGAAAGGGATAAAGGTCAGCAGCTTTTCTCCAGAGAGTCAAACCAATTTAGACTCCCATAATTACATTTGTATTTACATTAGGACGCTGAAAGTTTGATTTGTCATTTGTGATCCTTTTTGCTTTTTAATGTCCGTTGTCGTGGACTGGAAAATCATTACCCCCCCCCCTCTCTGCCG
>OMOW01112903.1:0-11422 GCA_900312555.1 Lamprogrammus exutus | reverse complement strand
ACGCTAACTCAGACACTGCCACAACAACGCACGCAGACGAACACATGGACACACACACAACCACGCGCACACACACCCACACAGACACACACACACACACACACACACACACACACACACACACAGACAGACAGACAGACAGACCGACCGACAGAGGCAACTTTATAAAAATACAGTAAACCAAATAAATACATTTTTCTTATCCTGAAGCCATGCCATGCATGCATATGTGCTTCTTTGTTTGGAATTAGGAGGATGACAGAAAGCTTGTATGTGGCTCTTTTGGATAAGAGCAGAAGATGGTTAGAGGAGGAGGATGTGATGACAGGATGAAGAGAGGAAAATTAGTGGTGACAGCAAGGTCACCAAAGAATATAGAGAAAAGCTACAGAGAGAGATGATGTTTCTGCCATCACCAGTGTCAGCTCACAATCAGCTCGGTGTTGGGTTTCAGTCGCCGCATTGCTGCATAATGGCCAGTTTCCATGCCGACGTAAGCCAAGAAGCACGACTGAATAATTCAGCAGTGTCGACACCAGGGCAGGTGGAAAAATAGGTGCCCTGACCTAATGAGCCTACCCCAGTTTAGCTTCCACAAACACATGCGGAATTTGTATTTCTGTTTGTGAAAGCAGGGTGATCTGATGGTGTTTGTTTCTTTGTATTTGCTTTTGGACCTTAACAGACTTTTCTTTTAACAAAACATTTAAACTCAGATCATAAATAAGCTAAAGGGAAATGTGGGTACTGTAGCTCTCTGTGCAGAGCTCCCTGGGTAAAGACATAGGAGGGCACTTATTATTGCACTGTTAGCCAGGATCTCCTGAGGAAGTGCTGTGTCTTAATGCAGAGCCCCGCTGCTCAAACTGTACAGTTCCTTCCTTAAAACCTTGATTTCAGAGCAGACCAGATTTCAGAGGATTATTTAAATTTTGGTTTTGGTGGCAGGCAGTGTCTTTTGTCTACTTTGTATCCCTTGTAAATGATCCCAAAAACATTTTCCCTGCAGTGCTGACAATATTGTTGAACTCATTAGTTTCATTTATTATCACCCACTGAAACATTAAACACACATAATGGTAAGATCCATCGCTAAGAAAGTGGCCACCTACCATGTTGACTGCATCCTGGTCGAAGGGATTCCAATCTACGTTTTGCGGGTAGTGGGCAAGAACTTTGGACTTGAATGTTCTCTTCAAGGGGCTCTGCTTAAAATTTTCCCCTGGAAAGACAAAAAAGAGAAAAGGCAATGATGTGATGGTGACACAAAAGGTGTTCAGTATGGCCTACGTCAGTTTTCATCAGGTTAAATCAGGAGGCTAAGAAAACTGGCCATTCACATTAAACTGAGCTTATGAAAACATTTTCTGTAATAATTGTACAAAACTGTAGTTTGTGAAACTGTAACTACAATGTAATTTAGGATTGTGTATGAACAACAATCCCAACAATCCAAATCCTGTTTGTCGGGAGATAATCACACACAACTTTTAGTGAAATAGTTCTGTATAGAAAAGACTTGTAGTTGGACAACAAATGTGTGTAAAATGTATATATAAAAAATATTCACAATTAATTTCAACATTGAGCTTAAAGAATGAGTGAAAGAGAAAACAATGCTCCCATTCAGCACATGAAATTAAAGGTTGCAAACACAGGAACATGCTGGAGAATGGTATAAACATGGTAGGTAACTGTTCACTCACATTGAACATCAATGCTTCATTAAATGAATTACCACACAAACATAACATACTAGTAGGTCTAGCCCAGAGTACTGATTGAAGGATGTGAGTATTTGCTGTTTTTTGCTGAAAAAGTATTTTAATATCAAGTCTTCCAACCCAAAGGGCCAATGGGCTCTGTTTATGTTTCTTTGCCCCAGAAAAGATAAGTTGTGGGGCTTTTATCCAAACATGCACCATTTGCAAAAGGTCAGTGTTGCTGCCCTGGCCAGGCAGGCAGGCAGGCAGGCAGACAGACAGACAGACAGCGAAAAAAGGATTTCCCCTAAACTTGTGTGTCTGCTGTGTGAAATAAATGATGATCTACAATGTTTAGAGTGATGACTGAAATACAGACGTGGCTAAAAGTGTTGGTACCCTTAAAATAAAAACAAAAACCCCACAATTTTCTCTGAAATAAGTTGCAACTGACAAAAGTAATTGCATCCACCATTCTTTGTTCCATATCTAATTGAACGGACACTTTGCGTTTGATTTTCAATGTAACATATTATTTTGAATGATAAAACAAATGAAAAAGGACAAAATTATTGATACCCCTTGGAAGTGATAATAAATAATTGGTTTGCAGTGATATTTCAAGCAGACTATTTCCTTAAATTAGTATCACAGGTGTCTTCAATATTATAATCAGTCATTCAGCCTATTTAAGGCAAGGCAAGGCAAAGCAACTCTATTTATATAGCAGTATAGTCTTTGTTACAACTCCAGTAGCAGCATTCTGAACAAGCTGTAGCTGCCTAAGAGCTTTTTTAGGGAGACGTGAAAAGAGACCATTGCAATAGTCTATCTTACAAGTAATAAAGGCATGAACAAGTTTTTCTAAGTCTTGTTTGGACATGAGTCCTCTAAGTCTTGCTATTTTTTTAAGGTGATAGTAGGCTGATTTTGTTTCTGATTTGATGTGGTTGTTGAACTGAAGATAATTATCTCAGTTTTGTCCTTATTCAGTTGAAGAAAATTCTGGTACATCCAGTCATTGACTTGCTCAATGCACTGGCACAGCATATCTATATAAAAAATGTCATTTGGCGATAGAGCTATATAGATTTGAGTATCGTCCGCATAACTATGGTAAGCAATATTGTTATTTCGCATAGTTTGGCCTAGCGGGAGCATGTAGAGGTTGAATAGAGACGGCCCTAGAGTTGAACCTTGGGGGACTCTAAATGGAGAAAAGTTATCCCTGGGTTGTTTGGTATCATTGTGTGTGGGATTCTTAATCTAATTTTTTGTTGCACCCTTTTGAGGCAATCACTGCAATCAAGGCTTTCTGTAGCTCTGAATGAGACTTCTACACTTCTCAGCTGGTTGTTTGTTCCACTCTCAGGTTTGTTATCCTGTTGGAGGAGCCCTGACCTGCGACTGAGACTTTTGAATTAATTATACTGACCTGACCTGAAATACAGATTATTTTGTTAAAGTCAACATTTCACTTTCAGAGATCTTTTTCCCCACACATGGCTAAACTAGTTCACTAACATTTTAAACCCCACCATGGGCTGCTGCATTTAAATATCAAGAACCTCTGACATCTTTGTCACAAAGTATCAGATATAAACCTAAAACGTCTTTCATGTATTGGCAGGAATTTGAAAGGAGGTAGCATCTTATTTTATGCTGAAGAGTGTATAAACAGTGTCTGTCTGTTGAAATGCCAAAGAAAAGAGGAAGCATTGTGCAAGAAATCTCATCCGAGTGGTGATTAATTAGATTGGTGCTGCTCAGGAAGAAAATACAAGATTTATGTCCTCTCATCCCACTTCATGTTTTTCAGTGGTGTTCTTAAGATAGATTGGCTGAATGGCTATTATTCAGATACACTACAAGTACTGTACCATAAATTATAGTTAAATCACTTACACATACTGTATATATGTATTTATATACTGTCCTGATGTGCTATTGATTTTGGTTGTATGGTCGACATTTTAACAACTCAAGGGACAAAAATAATGGGAAATGAGCTCAGATCTCAACTACCAAACATATTCAGAAAGGGAGTGCAGATGCAACTACATCTTTTCCGAATGCCCAGGGTGGAGGGTGGAGCAAAAAGCGTGCCGTCATAGAAAGGGGAGGAGGTAGTGTGTGTGTGTGTCTGTCTTTGTAATCTCAACACAACTGATCATAAAAATAGCCCAAAGTTTCACTTTAGGGGAAGGAGGTGGTTGTTGACTAATTCTATGTCTTCTGTGTTTTTATAATCTATACACAATTATAAGCAGCCCGAATTGGTCGGTGGAAAGGGGGGCTCTACCTCCTTCCACCTCCATTGTGTCAGATGAAGCATACTGCAGCCTTTAAGGCAAAAACCATACAGTGATGTACAGTATATATCATGGGAGAAAGTTTAAGTTAGCAGCAAGTAAATTATCAATCAAGCATTTGCCTTCTCTGTGCATTTTAATAGTTACAGCTTTTCTGGAATTTGTGCTGATTTACTTGCATGTTTGAGCTTTGATTTGGTTTTTGGATGGGCTCCATCACTTGATCAATAAGGGTTATGAGAATGGTGTGGCCAGTACAGCGGCTCATTACAATTAAAAATTATCACTGGGTCACAAGGGTTAAGACAGTGCATCCTAATTTTCTGTGCTGTGGCAGTTAGCCTAGTGCTTTTAATGGTCATCAAATGAAGTGAAAACTGCTGAGCTAATCAAAATAATAAGGAAGCAGGCAATTCAATCTGCAAAAGGGCAGTTTTGAGAAGTTGTGTGCAGAGATGCAAAAGACACACAAGTACACACAGTAGAACTCAGTCAGTATATTTACATGCACACAATACTCAATAGTATTAGTCCTGACTGCAATTAAAGGCAAAAATGGGATTATGGCACATATATGAACGGTTGGTTAATCGCAGTATGAGGCGAGTCTGCCCATTGAAAAAATGCATGCAGAGGTGGCATACTCTGATCAACATTATACATGCCTGAATAAATTGATTTACAACCACATAATCTAGCTATGGCGTTATTAAAATCATGATTTAAATCAATGAACACAATTTAGAGCGCGATGGCTGGTGGTGTGCAGTGCACAAAAGCTGCACATGGGAACAGGATGTCTTTGGTAGGGAATGATTATAATACATTATCAGTGTCGGGGATGGTTAGGAGATGGATAGGGGTGTAGTAATCAAGGCTATTCACAACACCTCCTCTTTGATCAAGCACTGTGTCAGGTATGTGTAATTGCAGTCTGACAATGTGCATCACTGAAACTATGTACAACTGTTGGAACACATATTTGCATTGATAGTTAATCAATAATAACCTGTTGTGGATGAGAGATGCTGATAAGAATCAGATATTAGTCTTTAATCTGACTTCCTGTCATGACTGCCATTTTTGTATTAAAACTGTATTCACTTTGTGGATTTAGATGTGTCTGCTGGTTTAAGAATATAACGCAAGTAAACACATAAGCAGGACCTATAGATTAAATGGGTTTGTGTCGTTTTGGAGATGTAATGTCCCAAAATGTCCCTGAATGAAAATGGAACCTATAGATTGAGGTACAGTAAAAAAACGCATCACAAATCATCAGCAATCCGTCCTCTGCTTTTATTTAACCTCTCAGTAATGTGTCAGCCAGGATACATAAAAAACAAACGGAATAATCTGGAGGCAGAGACAGAGAATGCCTGAATCTCTTTCATAAGGATCTAGATAAGAGGGGGTTGTATAAGTAGTCAGCTTACAACCAGGGCAGACCAGAGAGACTGATTTGGATAATAAGACCCAAATAACCTGACCCAAATACTGAGCATCTGCTGGGGAGAAAGCGGTTGGAGGGGAAAAAAAGAGATGGAGAGATACACAGAGAGGTAGCGAACCAATAGGGGAGATGCAAGGCAGAAAGAATTCTGAGGAGATGAAATGGGCTGTACAGTGTTAACACTGTGGAGGACAATGAGACGTCAGCATTACCCAAACATGGACCCTAAGATCCGATTTCTTCATGGGAATTTCTGTCTGCCAAAATCAAACCAGAAGCCTGAAAAGCAGACTTGAAGATATCCCTGCAAATTTTCAAAAATTAACTTCTGGTTGGGGATTTCCATGTTTTGTAATGTAAATTTAGGTTAGGAGATTTAATTTGCCAGTCACTCAAGCCCAGGAAGGAATACTACATTTACACTGTCTACATATCTCTTGTTCATCTGAGCTCATTGTGGTAGTCAGCATTGCATATAAAACATAATTTTATCAGGAGACCCGCAATAATAAATGTGGAACATTACAAGTGAAAATCGTCGAGTACGTCTTGATTTAGGAAGCAAAAACACACACTGAAAATCTAGTATTTGTACATCTTCATACTCAATAAAGGCACGTCCAATTTGCCACCACAAAAAATTACATTTAGGTGTTTTGTGCTTTCATGTCAATTTTTGCGTAAATCCCATATTATTTTTAAATTTAAGTTAGTAATTTCTAGCAGCCTTGTCCAAAACACAGCAGACCTCAGCAGACCTCCTTCCTCTCTGTTCATGCCGGCTGTGAAACTCTATTTTTGGGTAAGGGGGGCTTGCTACTCTGCTAAAGACTAAAGACCAGGGGGTGGCAGCTTTCATGCCATGGGGAGAGACTTCAGGGTTATGGTATTTATTTCAAGGAACCTGCAAGCCCCCTTTATCATCCTGTCATGGCTGCCATTTGTCATGTACCAAATGCAACATGTCAATGTGCAAGAGAGCACTTTCCTCAACACTGTCCATTTCAAAATTTAAAGCCAAAACGAGCTGCCTCCTACTAAACTAGTAGATAGCTAGCTGTTTTTACAGTTGGTTGGGTGTCCACAATACAGAATGGGAAACGTATGTGTTATGGGGTGGAATAGCCAGACACCTCCCGATTAGATATTAAAGAATAACTAGTTGCCAGTTCAATATGTATTGCGATTTTTTTTAAAGTACTATAATTCTGTAAGTATTGTGATTCAATGTTACAATATATTTTCCTTTCTAAAAAGTTTTTTTTTCTTAAACAAAATGACTCTTGCTTATTTTTCGATGTGACGATTCAAGAATTGTTTGTCTCAAGAGTTGCTTTTCTCCCACCCCTAATGGTTGAAAACATTATTCAAATTTCCAAGCGGCCTTTTGGTATGCAAGGCTGTTCAAGAGACAGCTTTCACCCTTTTTTTTCCCCACAGAGAAATCCCAGTGGAATTTTAACACTATTATGGGGCAAGGCTGATTCATTACTATTCTTATGTATTTGGAGCAGCTGGCTGAGGAAAGAAAAGGCACAGTAGACTGTGTTGGCTGTAATACAGTTATGAAGGAAAGGAACAGATGATGCTGTTTTACCTGTGGTTGCAGTATCTGGATCTCTGCCTTGGCGGTCTGCTTCTAGCCACTGGTGCAAAGCTATGAATGAGGCACATGCAGAAAAACAGAGGCAGAAGGGCAAAAAAACAAAGAAAAACACAGCAATGTCAAACTGAATGCACACAAAAAAGCAAATTAATATGCATGAAAGTAAGTACAGCATGGACATGAGAATAAGACACACATTATCAATGTCAAAACACACCATGGCATGGCATTTAAGCAAATATGGGTTTAATAAGGGAGTATCAGCAATCTGAAAGAGCAAATTTTATTTTCCGGAATTATTTAATCATTAAACTACAAATAATAGGTGGATTTAAATGAGAGCAAATCTAAATCAGGCATCAAATTATCTTTAAAAGTCATTTTTGTCCCAATATTGGGTGAAAGATTATGCTAGAGTGTGACATTCATTTCATTCTCCCAATCAGACCATGTGATCTCCATAATCTACATTCACTTGCTGTAATTGTTTGTCATTTAAGGTGTAAAATGTGACAATTCAGAGAGCTGAGACTCAATGAAACTTTTCAGATGCATGTCAGTCTGATGATCGACCTGTGAGTGAACAAGTAGCTTATGGTTTAATGTTAGTGAGCAGCCTGGTTTAAACAACATTTGAACAGACAGCAGCAAACATTTCCTGTATGTCTATGAAGGTTCTCAGTCATCGAGGGCAATAGATTTCCAGGTACGGAAAGCCATCAATGCCATTTTATGGATTTAGATCCCAATCAAATTTTAGATCGTGGTGAGATCACCGAGTCTGTACCGAAGTCAGTAACTGTATAATTGGGACACTGGGTATTGTTGATGTAAATCTGAGATGGAGTATAAAGGCAGGAGCATGTTGTTCAAATGCAGTGTATAGTTTTACAAATTTCCAGAAGGGTCCAAGCAAGATGACCACTAAGAGAGAGACACACTACTCCAGCAGGCTTTGGACGGTCTCAATGAATGGCCAGACATGGCAGTAATCCCTGTGTGAGGATCTTTGCTCTTTAGATCTGGGCCACTTGGCTGGTGAAGAGGCTTTGGGTAATAAGCTCTCTACCATGCACTAAAACCATCCCCATCACCATCCCCCCAGGAAAAGACGAACATTAGAACATTGTACAAACATGCTGCTTGGTAATTTGTTATCTACTGTAATGTGACTCGCTGGTCCACAGGTGCCAACAGCTTGGAACTGGAACTGAATCCCTAACCCTGTTTACATGTTTAAACCCTTTAAATTAATGTTTGCAAAAAATAAGATGCATGAGTTTCCTTGTTTTCCATCCCTTACTGAGCACTGGGACAAACTGCTGCTGAACAATAAGAGAAGCAAACAGTAGTTACAGAACGGAGGCGCATGCAGAGACTTAATGTTGTCAGGACACAGTTAATGTATTAATTCAAGCTCAGCACTTTCCTGAAGATATTTCACAACAAAAACCTTGAAGCAAAAGAAATTATTACAGCATTTACTGTACTGCCACAGCTGGTGGAGTTTCTATACCATGGTGACAGAGAATAATCTTGATTGGTCAAAGGGTGTGCATTTCAGATGACCACATGCCTCTAATGAAGCATCCTCATCGGCGTTCTAAATGACTACTTATAGCCTGTTCTAGTAGAGGAACTGTTCCAGGAATGCCAGAACAAATCAAGTACTTCACCTGCTTTTTCTGCTTGGATGGTGAGCACAAAAAAGAATGATAGTGGGACATCCCTAATTCAATAATATAAACAAGTATCTAAAATGTAATGGTATTGTGTTATATTGTGATAAGTGTAGCAATGCTGAGGTAATGAAAACGAACAGGTAAACAGTGATGGCCACAGTCCCAGGAAAGGGGCTGTGTTATGGATATCGCTCTCTGGATCAGAGTCCACCGGGTCAGGCTGAAAAACCCTCCAAACTCTGTATGCATGTGAGAGTGCAGACAGCCAAGAGAGATAAGAGTAGCAGTTTGGAATTTCGTTTAAAATATTCACAGAAACAACCATGACATCGCTGGCTAATCCTACCTGAGGCACGTGAAGCTGTGCTAAGCCAGCCATAATGCATGCTCTCTTCACAGCTAGGGTGTTATTTGAGGAGATTTTTCAGTCACAAACAACAAGAAAATTCTCATTATACACCAAGCCTAAAGGGTGATGAGCACATTTCTCACCATCCAGTTTGTGCATTACAAACTATAAAATTAAAATAATTGTTCACGTCTCTTTATCAGAAATTGTGATTGTCTTTACTGAAGAACATCTGCCCTCTGATGTTTTATTTACATTAAGTACAGTCAAACTACCATTAAAGTGTATACAAAATAATTCTTGTAATATTAAAGCCAATTCAACAATGTAAACACCTGAGCATTTGCTGTTATATTTGGAAGATAGATGGGAGTGCATGGTAATCATTCCTGTGGTAATGTATGGACTGCTAGGCAAGAAGGAAAGGGCTGCCCTTTACACGTGCAAGTTTGGATTTGCTGGTTAAAACATAGTTATCAATAGAACAAACATAAAAAAAGTACTTGTAAAATATGATACTAAATCTCCTAATATAGTTATTGTATTTGCCTTTGCCTCCGTAAATGTAAATGAATGTACATGCGCCTACACACTCATGCATTGCAATTATAGAAACACATAAGACCAGATTTTTTTTTAAACTTCCTCTACTTTTCTCCTTTTATTTTCTGAGCAGATTAGATCCTTGTCTCCTCTTCCCTCTCAACATTAAGTGTCTAGTTGCCATGGGATACACAGAAAATAAGACAGCAGCCAAGAGCAGCTCCCCCATTAAAAGTGAATGATAGTGTGGTACAATATGAGGGGGGTGGGGGGGACAGCCCCTCAGGATGGACCTCACTGCACTCTCCCAACTTGCATAGCAAAACGGCACCGCTACAACAGCTCAATAACAGCAGATCAATATACTTTGTGTGTGCACTCTTTCTCTGCCTCTTCCTCTTGTGTCACACATTCAACAGTTTTTGTGGTTTCTACAACAGTTGACACAAGCAAAGTTGTATGGGCAAAGTAAAGGAACATAGTTTAGGCTTGTTACCTGCTTCAGCATGGTTTGTCTGTGAGCTATAAGCTTTTGTAGGGGTGAATGTCCTTGGCTTAGTATAAATCATCGCACATTTTGTTTACATGCACATTAGGACTTTGAGTATACTAAGATCAAGGCAATAGATATTTTTCAAGGTCAACTCATGAATCAATATCTGCTAACTCCAGACAAAGATTAAGCAATTTTAAATAAATTTATTTAGGCATATGCATTATGTATATATGGTGAACTCCTAGGTTACGACACAGAGCATACCATGCATTTAAATGCAGTGAAAGTTTGTAGAAAGGATTTGAGTTGTGAGTGTCCTTGCCAGATATCCTGACTTGTCTCCTCACATTGTGTTCATTTCAGGAATAAAATTAAGTCCGTGGGTACATTCTAAAAAATGTTAACATTTTGTTATACCACTAAAATTAAACCTGTTGATATCCTAAATGCAACATTTTAAGATATACAATTATAGCTTTGTATGTTGTGTTTGTGGTTCAAATGAAGCCCCACACAGAGCCAACTTCCGCAATGGTCCTTCAAAAGCTGCCATTGTTCCATTACCAACAATCTATTCTTTAAAATATACAAATTCAAAAGCAATTTGCAATGTTACCTGCACTGTAAATTAAAGTGTAAACTGCAAAAGAGCATTGGTCCTGTATTTTCTAGAGGAAAGGAGGGAAAAGCCCTTCCTACAGTAAGGGCATTTCCAACATGACTGACCTGGATCACTTAATGCACCTCCCAGAATAACACATCAGCTTACTATACTCTATGCAAACATGCATATACTCACATACAATCACAAAAAAAAACAGGCTTAGTGTGGCACATTGTCTAATTAACCTCAATATGCCCAATTAGCTTACACACACACACACACTAACACACACACACACACACACACACACAGCACTGAATTGGATATAGACACAAGAAACACAGAGGACCTAATCTGTCCCAGACAGTGATGTATAATGCATATGGAGCCCGTTTCCCTGCCAGACCTGGCAATCACACATTCTGCTCTTAGAGTATAAGTCAGTCTGTCTGTCTGTCTGTCTGTCAGTCTGTGTGTGTGTGTGTGTGTGTGTGTGTGTGTGCACATTCACAGGGTGGAGTGTAACAAACTGACTTGTTGTGTAGCTCTCAGGCCCAGGCAACTCATATTTTTGTGTGTATGTGTGATACACAGGTCTGAATCTGCCCAGATGCAATCAGAGTTGATCGACAGTCACCAATCACCATTCAAAGAAGAGACAACACTGTCATGAG
>OMOW01112902.1:0-10343 GCA_900312555.1 Lamprogrammus exutus | reverse complement strand
GCCTGATGGGCTCCCAGCAGGCTGCATTAAACAGTTATTTGTCCTTACATCCGTATGCATAAGGGCAGCAAAAGACTCTTCTACCACGTCCAAAATGAGAACTTGCACGCAAATAGAAATAAGGACGCGATATTCCATAAAGGTCAAAGTTATTATTTAAAATAATATGTTACATCGAAAATCAAAAGCAAAGTGTCAATCCTATTGAATATGGAGTAAAGAGTGGAGGATGCCAATTAATTTACCCAATTTCAACTTATTTCAGAGAAAGGTTTGTGTGTTTTTTTTATTATTATTGAAAAAGACACTTTTAGCCACATCTTTAAATAATAAACACGTTCAGTATTCAGAATCCTGTCCAACCTGACATTCTGTAGTTTGGGTGTAATACTGAGGACTTCCGAGCACACAGGCAATGGGAGGTGGAAAAGGCACATACTCAATTCGGAGCCAAGCTGGTTGGCCATGTTTGTGCTATCTGCATGACTTCATCTTCATTCATCTTTTGTGTTTTTCAGTGCAGAAAAATGGAACATGTTTGTTTACTATAAAGTAACATTTGATTCAAATTTGATCTCAAGTGATTTTGCTAGATTTCTGGTTTTCAGAGTCTGGAGTCTAGTAAACTGAGTGGAATGTGTTCATGTGTGGTGTGCTGTTCTGGCTAAATGTTGCTCTCCACACTGTAGCGGAACTAAACAGAACATCTTTTCCATGTTTATACTTGGCTATCACATACACCTACGTAAGATGGCTGCCATGTGGACCTTGTTTGTGTTGTTGGTGCACACGTAGTATGACTTGGATATTTTTTACTTGAGACTTGACTCAACATCATCAAAAAAGGCTTGCAACTTCAACTTCAAGATTCAACTTCATGCAAATGTGCAAATATTTTATACTGATATCTACGTATGTTCATCGGATTATATACATAGTTTATCTGGATACAAAATCAAATTATGAAAGCATCCACAATTTGTGTAAATCAAAAATGACTATGCTAGCATTCAATTTTGTATCGCACATTATGACTTGTTTAGGACTCGAAAGTCAAACTTTAGGATTGTGATTTGACTTGTGATTCCCCTATCTTGAATCGAAACTTGAGTGACAAGACTTGGGACTTACTTGGGCTTGCAAAACAATGACTTGTTCCCACCTTTATTAACATGTTAGCATATTAGAAAGCTACGTTCCACCTAGTGTAGCCTATGCAGTTAACTTTGAGTATTAACCAGAAAATATTACTTTCTGACACACAATAGTTTAAAGGACCTGCCCAAACTTTACTGAGATCATTTTGTTTGGCAGCCTCCCCTCAGTAATATGGGACATGTTTAGCATAGCTTACCACAAAGACAGGAAGACAGTTATAAAGCAATGTCACATATCTAAACAAACTGCAGTTCAACATAGTACTTGATGCTTTGCTTTCAAGTCTACAACCAACACAGCCAAAAGTCAAGATTTGTGGCAACAAGTGTGTGATTATTTTTCAATGTTTTTTATTCCAAGGCTGTAAATTTCTTATTTTCTACAGTGTAAAAGGTCACAATTTTAACATAAATTGGAAATAAGGGAAAATCTTAAAAATAAGTAATAATATAAAAACAACTGGATGAGAAGAATAGCAACAACATCCATACAAATGTCCACAATTATTAAACAAATCACATGACAGTCTGCACAACAAAAGATATAAAGCTGTCTGAAGATTTTAGAGGGAGTTCAAGATATGAGAAATACAGAAACATGACATGAATATCACTTTTCACAAAACATAGTATAAAAATGTAACTGTCTTATAGAACAATAACAGGAAATATAATACCCTGTGTTAGTCAAATGACATGAGGAAGCAAGAACAGTTATAGAATAAAATAAATATTTAACACATATCAATGAACACTCACACACAGTGCACAGTCATAAGAAAATAGACAGCAGTAATGTCGAATATGACCAAAAGGATATACAGTATATATATCTTTGTTTATACTTTAAACATGTACATTTTTACAGTTTCCTTTAATATAATTGGATAGTGTTGTAGCTCTTGCGATGCACATTTGACCAGGTTTAATTTTTTTCCTGAATATTTTGTGTGATGTTTGTCAAAGCAGCAGTGACACCGGGGGCCATTTTGTTAGCAATGTTAAGACATAAAGTGCTGCTGTTTGCATGTTCCTGCCCACTCTTCTTTATTCATAAGTGCTTCAGACATTACTACAAAAATAGAGATTTCAAGGGCAAAATAATTAGACCTCAAGTCCGATCTGACTCTCTCCTGATGGGAAATATAGCTCCATGTTATTGCTGTTAAGGAAAAATTATTTCACAGGATGCAGGGTGGCACCTTGTTGTACATATAAGTGTTCCAACAAATTACTGCTGAGAAGTAGAGGGGGCCCCTGCTGTTCAAGTATTCAAATACGTGTTAGTTATGATGGTACAAGAGTACAAAGTTACAATTTATTGTATTTGTTCTTTTATTTGTGGACAAAGTAGTTTGACCAACAATGGACCTAGAAGTATGTACCGTAGAAGTAATACATATTATGTAACTTAGCCTTGGCTAATGCACAAGTTACTGTCACACATCCACAATGTGGCCACACAGTGGTGAATGGAACTGAGCACCAAAGCAGAAAGAGGACCAAGTCCAATAGCATCAGATCCATAGCATCACTACACATTATGCTGTCCACCTAAAATAATGTAACCGTTTTGGTGGCCGAATATTGAAATACTTGTTCAGAAATACCAGCAAATACAGCTTTAAAAACAGTACTTGGGGCCAGCTCTACTGAAACGTTTATTTGATTAATCAAAAGACGGAAAATAAATAAATTATCATTTTGATGTGGATTTGCTGCTTTTATCTTTTTCATGTTATTGTAAATTAAATACGTGCATTTTTGGACTGTTAATGAATCTGAATCATCACCTCAGGTTCTGGAAACGTGTGATGAGCACTTGTCATTATTTCTGACTTCGAGCCCCCATTCACAATTTGCCTTAAATATGATCAGTATCCAGATATGTTATCCAGATAACGAAAAATGCATGTTATCGCGTGGTGTAAATGTGTGCAGAGCAATCAAAATGCTATCTGATCTGTCAGATAACAGATGGATGAGGTGTGAATGAACTATCCAGGTGTAAATGCAATCCATGTAGCTGGGACACATGAGACGTCACCCCACCTCATCTTCCTGCTCGCTCTTAATAAAGTTATTTTGAATCAGGTGTTGCTACGTGCTGGAAATGGGTACCTGCACCTGGAACATGGACAGCGACAGCCCATGCAAAAAATAATTATTAATGTATCCAGAGACATCCAGAGATCACATTTTATCACAAGGTGATAAACTTACTGACTAATTGAAAAATGTGCTAATTTGGTGTGATTAATGAGATGACAAAGCTTATTTTCATTTCTATCCAAATGTAATGAACATTCTGAATGTATACAATGGTTAGTCCAAACTACAACATGGATTTTCATGATGAAAATAATCCTTATTTTCAATAGAAATCTGAACGTGGAAAAATTTCTGCTCTTGCATCTTTGTTTAGAAAGTGACAAATGTTCTGTGGATAGTTAGATGGTCTGTACTGCAGAATGCTGTCTGCAGTGTTTGCACAAGGAGGATTCAGGAACTACTTTCCGTCCTGTCTTACCCCAGAGTTAGAAAAAGAGATTTCATCATTTACCTTTAGCCCCATTTACCTGAAGAAACATGAACCACCTACCGCCCCGCCTACTGAGATCCAATCACAATGCAGGAGGAATCCAGATAATGAGAACACGTGTTGATATATTGATCCAACATGTAAGTGCAAGTAATGTAATCAGATGCCACAATGCAGATAACATATCCGGATACTGAGATTGCATTTAATGCAAGGTGTAAAAGGGGCCATAATGTTAATGTATGGTTCCTATAAGTTGTAACAAGTATTTGCTTTACTTCTGAATGAGCTCGGCTAGCAGTGTCCCTCTGCTTCTGCAGATTACTTGGACATGTTCATCTGATTCTAGGTAGGATGGCAAACAAACATATTTCCCAAAATATGACTTTTTAATTTTGACTATTATCTTACCAAACATACAGAGTTTGATCTTGGAGTGGAAAAGCTTCTCACAGACAACCAGTAATCGATTAATCATTATATAATTCCCACCATCAAACAAGCGACACCTCATCTATCATGGTGAGTGACACAGACCTCCTCATGACCTTTTCTCGTTTAATAAGTTACAAACAGCTACATGATAGAAAGGAGAGGAAAAATAGTGCAACAACAGAAAACGTGGCCTTCCCAGTGATCGAGTCGTCACTGCATGGGGTCTGACTCTCTGTCTTTGATTACTGAAGACAGAGACAGGATTAACTGCTGCATTTTCTCTGAGCACAGACACGGACATGATCATTGTTTTTTTTTCACAAAATGAGAACATTTTCCTCACTTAGGCTACATTCACACCTCCAGGCGCACGTGACATAGTTCTGCTGTTTTGAGGTGTCACATACGAGATATATACTTTGAACAGCTTGTATAATTCTGTATCATTTTGTTTACTTCCATCTCAGAAATGAAGCACTTGTTTGCTCATGCAGTTTGTTTCAGGTGTAATCTGACTAAACCCATATTTTCTGAAATTTGCCACATTAAAACAAGATGAAAAAAGCTGTCAAATAATTAGATAAAGGCAAAATAAATATTGGAATTGGGCATCAGGAGCTGTAGTGTGAATGTAGCCTTAATCTGAGCAATAGAATTTCAATAAACACCTCTCTAATGCAGCTTTAACCTGATTTGGCAGCAAATTCACATTTGTTCAAACATCAAACATGAGACAAAAGAGAATAAAGTTGTGATTACACCTTTGCTTTGGCCTGTGAATTAGAGGGACTTCTTTTCACATTAATCAAAAAGACAAAACAAATGTACCATAAATCAGGTGGAGTAGGACAGTGAGAGGATTGTTTCAACAGCCAATGTTCGACTGAATGGCTAATAGAACCGGATGGACATTGAATCCATCACAGTGACGTCGTTCATTACTCCTACTTAAGTCATTCCTGAGCCATAGCCATTCATCAGCCATCACTCCGGAGCGTTTTTACACATTTTTAGGGTTAAGGATAGGGTTATGTAGCCCTAACTTACAACTATACGGCCATATTCATAGAAAACCAACCAAGAAAGAAGAATGAAATTTTCGTGTCATGTGATACCAACTGACCAATCCCATCCTTCTGGTGCAGCTAAGAGACTGAAAGCTTTTGAGTTTTCCAGTTTTCCCAGTTGTCCCAACATTTAAAGTCTTCCTGCAGGACATTATGAAGGTTAAGTGGAATAACATCTTTGAAAGACAAATATGAACTTAATGGAAATGAAGAGAGGGTTTTCCATCTTTCTATTTACAACAATCTCACCAATGTTACTGATTCAACAGTTTTTGCCAGCAGCCATCTTGTTGAAGGCCTGTTAAGTTGTAAACAGAATCTTTCATACATAATCTGACTAAATAACATGGGAAAATATTTCACTTAGACAGAGTTTGGATGTTGCAATCTGGTTTTCATGCCTCGCAGTCTGTTTCAAGGCTGGTCCTCCTCTGGGAGGAGAGGTTACGACAGGGATTGGGAAGAAGTGCATAGATGGAGAATGCATGAGCAATGTGACCCCGTGATTTACTGATTCATCTGACTTTTTACTTCAATACAAGAAGCTGCGAGGGGCCCAAAAAGACGACATAGAACAACATACAGCAGAGCAGACACTTACAGGGAATGGGTTTAGCGCTATGCTCAAGCTAAGTGGAATGGACGGTGAAGAGTGTGGACGTCCAATGGGTCTGCCACACAGCCGATTCCACGTCATGTGACCTCTGCGAAGGCGATGTGATTCTGCGGGGGAAACACGAGAGCAATGTAAGAAGAACGGTAGGAAGGAATGAGAAAGAATCAGAGTGCAAAACTCCTACAGGACTTGAAAAAATGCCAAAACTGTGAGGCGAGGTTCTGCTTCCACCAGCATCTGTCAGCACGACAGCTCACAAATAAACAGACGTATTTCAATGAAATTTGAAGATATGTAAAGAGATCCAGATCTGGATCCAGGATTTTTAAAAATGTTTTAAACATTGTAATCTAGGCCATTTTTGCATATCTCTTGAAAACAAAGGGCTTAACCATAGCTACAGAAACGTTCTCGTTGGCTGTCAGGTAACAGTTAAGGCATAATCAGACCTGTAGTGTGTTTTAGAGTATTTGTCCTGACTGTGAATGGGGTCAACCGTACACGTGCACAGAATCAATAGTTTGCCACTCTCTGAGCATATATGACGAGTTGTCTAATGGCAATATGAGGCAAGTTTGCCCATTGAGAAAAATGCACACGGCGGCAACATACTCAGATAAAGACATTTGTGTACATGCCTTCATAAATTGATTTACTATCGCAAAATGTAGGTCTGTTACTCGGAGTAAATATATTTCAATTAGTGCCAATTTCAATCACATTAAGGTGTATACATAGTTAGCATTCGTTTAACATGAGTCAAAAAGAATAAAATAAGGAAATCCATAAACACCATAGCAGCTATAGACTAAACACAGAGATCTGCCTACCATGATAGTCGTGTCACGTGACACTGTGACGCAGGAGAAAATATATCTAAATTATACAAATAATCTGTGTGCTAACCGTGCCTGTGTGGTACACGTTTATTTTTATGATACATTATTCTCACATCTGCATTTTACTGCACAGCTCTGTGCTTGTTATCAGCAAGGACATCTTTAATTGGCACCAAGTCCTTGTGGCGCCTATGTATGTTCAATATTTCTTTTGTGAAGTATTGCAACGTATGACAAACATTCTGAACCATCATGCATACAAATGAGCACATGCTTAAGAAATGTGGGACGTAAAAGAGCTGATATGAATCGGTCCATCCTTGAAAGTTTTCACTTGATCAAGGAGAAATATTAGCATATATATTGAAGGAAACGGCTTCCCATCACGTCTGTAACAGAACAAGACATAATTCACAGCTCCAAATGTGAAAGTGTGATTTTTCCTCCTCCTGGCTGTTTAAGTAAACTCACACTATCTCCCATAAAGCAAATTTAGCACAGCAATGAGATGGAATTATTTGCTTGTTTCACTTGTTTATCTTTAATGAAAGTACTTAGTCAGCAATACTTTTAAAATTATGATTATTTATTATTCTATCCTTTCTTTTCTTTTTTTTTTTACATTCTGAGGTATCATTTTATTCGTGTTTTGGGAGTTTTGTACTGTTTTCTTCAGTCCTACACTTCATCTATTTATTTTGCACTTACTTATTTCATTAATTTTTTTACACCTTTTATATTCTTACTTAATTAAATTCTAGTATTCTTGTATTCATTAATTTATCAGGTATTTTATTGCTTGCTTTATTCTGTTTTATTTAATTGTATTTTTTCCTGGTGTTTATCTGTGCATGGATTGGTCTTAAAATCAATCCAAATCAAATTGAATTGATTGATTGATTGATTGAAACTGGGGTCTTCCAGCTGGGGACAGCTTGTGGTTGCAAGAAGTCTGCTCCATCAAAAACCCAAAGCATGCAAGCACAGGATTCCTGTTTTTCCTGCACTGGCATTCTGTGCACCGTGGCTGGTTCAGCATCCTAGCATCTCTACGCCAAACTATTTTTATAACTGGCAATTTTCCACCGTGCCTGTCATCCCCGTGGTGAGATTGTGAGATTTTCTGCTCTTTGGAAGACAACTGAACCTCGAGCTCTCAGCAGGAAGTTGTGAATTGAATCATCAGGTAGAAATCTTGTTGGGGGTTTTTTGTGTCACTTTGTTAGAGGAAAATTCACAGCAGAGCAAACCTGAATAAACATGAATGCGCCAATGTACTGTTTCGCAGTAACAGAGAGAAAGAAGAAACACATACACCTCAATCATGCACAGAAACACTTCACAGCAGTGATTAACCTCAGCTTCTCACTGGATTCATTAGGGGACATACACTTTTGCTGTTTACTTTTCATTGAATTTGGCTGTAACCTTCAGTGCACAAGATGACAAATTTTGGCTGAAATCTGAGCAAAACCAAGTGCGGATTCTCTGTTTCCCAGCTTGAAATACTGTTCGGACACACCAATTAACGTATTTCAGCTAAAAAAAGGAGATAGCAGTTAATGAGGCTAATTCATAAAACACAGTGCCACATTAAATCAAGATCCGTTTCAGGTAAATTTTATCAGTATGAAATCTACAATGTTTTAAACTGTATTTGGCTTGCATGTGTTAGTGATCAATAAAGCTGATATATAATCTAACAACGCTGATCAGTCAGTTTATTTAAATAGAAAGTTTTCATCTGCTCTCAGACACATTCTAGCACCCAGCCTCTTCCTCAAGCATCAGCATCTGTGCTCTGCGTCTCTCTTAAAGTGTGGAGGTCTAAAGCAGAGAATTTTGGTTTCCTTTGCTGTTCTGACATCCATTTAGCTTTAGACACCAGATGAAGCAGTGAAGTGTGGCTCCTAAATATGTAGCATGTATTTACTTGTGATTAACATTGTGATTTTCATTGGCTTTTATCTGAGATGACTTAACAACATGTTGGCAAGGTGTGATAATCAACGTAAGGGAAGCTTTATGAATTAATTATCCCCAATGCCTGTAAAAAGTTCCCACATTCTCCTTTTTTAACAGACAGTTTCACACAGACACATCACTCCAACCCAAACACAGCATAATGAGAGAAGAGGTAGATGTGTGTCCAGAAATGTATCAGAGCTGAAGCTTCACATCACATCACTACAGAGTTTGTTGCCTTTTGCTTCTGAGATGCTGGAACCAGCTGAGACCCTGCAACCAGCAGAGGAAAGCCTGGAGGCGCTCTTTAATGTAGCACGACTCCTCATCTTCACTGTCCGTCTCCTACAGCAGCAGCACAGGTGTGTGTATTTGTGTGGATGTGTGTGCACAGTTTTCATATCAATAAATGTGTAAAACAAAAGTGATGCTGTCAGTGGTCTCTGGTCTTACATGTTCCCAGTTTAGAATAATAGAATAATAAGACGCTACACCTGCTGCTTTGGTGGCAAAATACAAGTATAATCAATATCACCAGGAATAGTCATATACAAAATGTCTAACACAATGTGTACCTGTATTTCAGTATTTTCCCCCATGCATGATCCCTGGGCTAAAACTTTGACCTTGCCTTGTGACCTTGACCTTTGACTGATTTGAAAACAATCCTGACCCTAACCCCAACCAACCTGCCAAGTTTGATACAAATCTGATCAAAATTGCTTGAGTTATCGCTGTGACAGTCAAACTCCTGCATAGTGTAAATATAATTTAGTGGGTAACAAAATGTATAAACTCTTGCAATGGCCCCAATGTTGGTATGTTTGTACCGAAGAATAAAATTACTATTCAGAGTATTATATATTTTTTGAGTACAAAGTCACTTGATCTACAATGGACATATAAGTACAGTATTGTGCCACTTAGCCTTGCTTAATGCATAAGTTCTGTCACACATCCATAACTATTGTGTCTAGCACCATTACAAAGCCTTATTGATCATTGGTTTAAATGTTTATTGGAGTTTATTCTAAAAGTCGGATTGTGCAAATAAAAGATTTGTTATTTTCAAGCATATAATGACACATACAACACATGTAATTCATTTGTGCTATAGGTGCTAATGCTAAGTTACACAGTATTCATTACTTTTAGTTAATATACTTTGTCCATTGTAGGTCAAGCCATTTGTCCCCCCAAAAATACTCCAAATAGTAATTTTGTGCTCAAATATCAATGTAATGAACAAGTACTGAAATACTCAAACAGCAGGGCCAGTCCTGCTAGCTTCATGGTTCTGACAAGAGGACAATTTGGAGGAAATGACAGAATAATTATGATTTTCTGCATGAAAATTCTCCCATTTAAAGAATTAGAATATTATTAATCTACACTTTATTTACTATCAACACTTTATCTCCAGTATGTCCACAACTACCAGCAGCTTCAATCCAAAAATATCATCACAAGTCTACGTATTAAAATATATATGTATATTTAAATATATATATATGTATATATATGAAAACAATCCTGAATATATATATATATATATAAAACTATATATATTATTATATATATATATAAATATATATATGTATATATATATATATATATATATATATATTTATGACTCAGGGTATATATATAAATCCAGCTACTTTTTGTCTGTATGACGGAAATGAATCCTCACAGACAGATCAGTGTAGATATATATATATT
>OMOW01112893.1:0-10658 GCA_900312555.1 Lamprogrammus exutus | reverse complement strand
CATTGATCTCTGATGTTCTGTTCTCGGCGTTCGACCATCAGTCAGCTGTATCGACTCTCAGCTGGCCCACATGTTATGTATTATTGCTGCTGAATTAATGTTTTCTGTGTATTTGCTCTAACAGACTCCTGGCTGCAAATCAAATTACCCCCACAGGGATATTAAAGATTTATGACTCATAAAGATAAAGACTCATGTACTTTCTCCCCTCCGTTCTCTCTTCCTCTGTTTGTTTTTCTGTTTTCTTTCTCTCTCTCTCTTTCTCTCTGTCTCTCTCGCTCTCTCAGGGTTGGGACAGTTTTCAGCATTAAGATGCTGCTGGAACATCAGTGTGCCTTTGTGAACTACGCGAGAAAGGAAGAGTGTGACAGAGCCATCCAGTGTTTTAATGTATGTTGACCCTCAATCACATTTACATTTTAGTTTATAGTGTGTAGGTAGTTGGTGCACATTTGTTGAGACCAAGGTCATTTTAGTTGCATTTCTTTATTAGTTTTTATTCTAATATTATTTTCAAAGGAAACCACACAGCACTTAAGTTATTATGAGCAATGGCAAAGCTTTACTAAACATGAATATAAAAAAATTCAACATATTCAAAATGTAAAACTCATCAGTTTTGGCTCGATGATTCGCTGATATGGATTTGGGGTTTTAGATTCAGTTTAGTTTTTCACATCTGCTTTTAGTTTCGATTTTATTTGAATTAACAATGCTTTTATTTTCATTTTAGTTTCAGTTGACAATAATAGCCTTTGTTGAGAAACCAATAAAGTTAGAATCTTTGGGCCTTGAACTACACAAATCTTTAGTGAGTAAGTCAAGCTGAAAGGAAGGCAAATTGCCAAATCAACATATATTATTCTGACATGTTCGCTAGGCCATTTAGTCTCTCTCTATTTTAAAGTATGTCCATTTCAACCTGGATTACTTTCCCACCAAACTGATCATTTGTGATGAAAATGTGTGTGTTGCTTCTCTCTACAGTTGCCTCTTGCTTGCAAGGCTGAAGGTCACTATGGGCAAGCAGATGATCACATAATCATTCAGATAATCACTCAAAATTCATTGCTTTAATTGCACTGTAATGAGACAAAAAAGGTGGAAGTGAAATCATCTAAAGTCACGTTTTCTCTATACCTCACCCATTGTTTAACCCTTTTGCGTGCGCATACTGGTCTTATTCTAACCCTTCACAGTATGAACCAGATCATTTTTAGACCCTCATAATTAGTGTCTTTATGAAATTTTGAACCACAAATCTATTTTGTATCTGTTATAAATAAGTGGGTTATTAATTCTTAATTAGTTTCTCACAGAGTGGGGACTGGGGAAGTGTATTCTTTAGGTTTTACAACACTCATTTATGTAGAAAAAAAACATCCACTATCACACAGTTCAATGGTCCTCTTTTAGCAGAGACATTTCAATGAAGTTTATTGAATGTGAAGAAGGCACACACATTCTTGACACATTCACACACACATTCTGTAGGCTTATATAACAAACAAGCAACACGCCATCTCACTGCTACATTATACAACAACACAACTGGTGTTGCAAATCATTTTCCGATTATGCATTTCATAGCTGTACAAAAGCATAAAATGTCTTAGTTCATTCTTTCCCCGCTGTTTTTGTGTACTGTTGTGTAAAATGGTGCAACATAAGTAGTGAATGTTGCCAGGCCAATGATGATAAGAAAAATACAGTCATACATGTTTCATCGTTTTCTGGATCATACATTGATTGGTTTTGTTGGACTGCAACAGAGAAGAATGCAATGGAGCCAGACACCAAAATTATATTGGAAGTTATATTCTCATTCAGAATCAATTGGTATGTTTGGAAATTTGGTGTGTTTTTATAGAAGAAACATCCTTGGTAGTGAAACAGTCTTTTCTCCTCAGGGAATGCTGCTAGAGGGCGCTCCACTCTCAGTGCGATACCCCAATAGAATCCATGCTGGACTTGGTATGTCCAAATTGGCCCTCACTGACTCCTATTCACGTTTCTCCACAGGCTCTGGGTAAGAACACGCTATGATTATAAACTAAAGTACAGCTTAGGCTTTTTAAGTAAAACGTACCTAAAGTTTGGCTGAAGTGGATCCTCAAGTAATGAACTGTTGTCTCATTGTAGCTCGTACAAAAAGGAGTGCTTCTTCTGGAGGACCACAGGCTGCACCAGGCAGGACTGCACCTACAAGCATGTCCCAGAGCACAAGAACATTGACAAGGAGAAATTCACCTCTAAAATCCCAACTTATCACCAGTGGGATTAAAATAGAAAATTAAAATTAAAATAGGTGACCGTCTTCAGTCACCTGTTTGGCCTCAAAAAGTTTAATGCTGCTTTAACAAATTCCATTACACTGCTGTATTCCCACTTTCTGTTTCACTTAGAGCTGTTACTGAATGGGTTTAAAGCTATATTACCATGCCAACTCATGGGATATGTTGCTTGTTAAATGATAACAATAATTATACATGCATGCTGTAGTTGATTTATGTCAATTTTAGTCTGATTATGATGTTTATGTGACGTGACGAAAAATCTACTTGCCTCAATCGGATTAGAATCAAAGTTGTCAAGTTGTATATTGGTCAAAATGACACAATTTGATCAATAAATGTGTTTCAACTTTTCCAGAAATACTGATGGCAAAAACAGTCTTTGGGAAAACCCATTCATGTACAGATGTTGGAACAGAAGCAGCTTAGATGAGCTGTCTAATGATTGATCCTGTGCCTTAAAATCTACATCTGAATTTGATCATTCCGTTGCAGTAGATGTTTCAGGGGTTATTTGTAAATTATTTTACAAGTTTGATTATTTTATTTTATCTTATTTTTTAGCTTACCATTCAGTTGCACTTTTTGTTTAGCTCAAAAGAACTTTATAAAATAAATAAATAAATTATAAATAATAATAAAAAAATTAAGCCAAAAATATAGAATCTGTTTAAATCTTGTTTTTTTTTTAACTTGACTAATATGTCATTGGAGTGATTTGTTCATGACTATCTTTGTTTTTTTATTTATTTGCAAGATTGCCTTTTGTATTTGAGTCACCACTAGGTGTCAGTGTTACTTTTAGCCCTGGACTCTTAAGTCTGTTTCATGACTAGTTATGCTACTGGTATTTTTATTGTACCATGCTTCATTTTGAAATTGTTCTGTGATCAAACTGTCGGAGCACAGGGTTTGCTCTGCATGTCTTAAAACTGTGGGGTGGCAGAGAAGTAATTGTGTACACAATGTTTACATTTTGTGTTACATAACAAGAAAATAATTAAATCTGTCATTGGAGAATCTGTCGTCTTTGTGGCTCTCTGCTGTAGCCTGCAGGTTTGTCGTGGTTCAGCCATAGTGAACTACAGCTTTAACCCTAGCTTTGTTTGTTTAAAACCTTACACATTAACCCATACAAGACCAAAGACTAGGTGGAGCATTATACAGTACATGGGCTTGGAAAGGACTGAATCCAGCCTCATGATAAGCCACGTGAAGCTCAAGCATCATTTGCAAGCACGATTATTCATTATCCTGGTGTAATTTTGGATATCGCTGTGAGATCAGAGGAAGTCGTGACTTAAAGATGAGAGGACGGCCCAGTGGTTTGTTGCTCTGCCATTGTCCAAACACCACAAAGTAAATCCTAGCAGCAGCTGTGTATCCTGTTGCAGTGTCCATGAGCAACACACTGATTTCACAGTCGTTTTAGGTCAAACTGAGTTTACAGTGTCAGTAACTATTCTCCCTGGGATTTTATCTAAAAAGAGATTAAATGCTCCCTTCAAACCTACTGACTGTGTCTTCTCACCACTAATGTGGGTGGGATATGCGTATATCCTCCCCTCGCTAAAACCCTGCAGGTTTGTTATTTGACTCCAGCAGTTCAAGGTCATTTTGTGATCCCTGTTATGCAATGTTTGAGGTGTGAAATACAAAACTCTACTAAAGAGCAGCATAATTAGCTTAAAAACGAGGTTAGAGCAGTGAAAAAGTTTGCGCAGTTAGCTGTGAAAAGTGCTTTGTTTTGACTGTACGGGCAGAGCAGCTGTACTCGTGGGCATTAATTGGCTGATGGTGGCATACCTTTCAAAGCCCTTTTGATCCGTGCAAGATCTGAGAGCATGAAGGGCCGGTAATACTAACAACATGAACTCTGCTTGAACCCAAACACAGCACTGGGACATGCAGTTGGTACGCTACCAACTTGCAAAATGGGTCCATATTTAATCTTATTGGTCCCCCTGGCTTTGTTTCACTAGAAAACCTGTTCAAATGCAGATAAGACCGATAAGAGGTGAGGGTTCACAAACGGGCTGGAATCAACATCCCGCCAATGCCTTTCTTAACTAAAACAAACACCAGGAAGATTAAGTGCATCTTGTTGAAAAGGCTGTTTTGTGTAAGCATTTACAGGATCTCTCTTTCTCCCTGCCAACAAGAGCAAAAAAGAAGAAGAAAGTAACCAGCAGATGTGACATGTTTCTCTCCCACTCTTCGCTTTTTGATATACGAATGTGCGGCAAAATCCTCCTCGCACCCCCTCGAGATTTTCTGAGTTGGGAGTAATTGAATGCATTGCTTTTAGGGTAGGGATACATAATCTAATTTCTATTCTAATTCTGTGCTTTCCCTCTCCTGGTAAATAAACTACTGATGTGACATGAGGGAGTAGCTGACTTATACTCTAAATCAACAGTCTGATTTACCTCTCAGGAAGCCAAAATAAACGGCCAACTGCAGCTTTGCAAGTGCTCAGCTGCTTGAGCCTGAACCTCATAACCTCCTGAGCAAGGCCGCAGCATCAGTGCGTGTGATTCTTACTTGCATTCACACATTTCAATAACATTTGTGACTTTAGATTTAATAGTTTTATGAAAAGACCTCTCTTCCTCAAAGCTACCCAGAGTGTTCTGAAATAGGAAAATTGGTTTTGGAGAAGTGTTACTGCATGGAATTCACATCTTTGGCGTGTAGAAATTCCAAACCAATCCACAATGTGATTTGCTGTCATGACAATAATTAGTTTGTAAGAGTAATCATCTTTCAAAATGTGGATATAAAAAGTCATCTTGGAGCCCAAATATTGTTTCTGCAGACCTTAAATCAACATGATTATTAAGGTCAAAATGATTTTATGATGGCAGACTCGCACATTAGGAAGCAGACTGCTCACCAAGTGTTGCTGGATTGCTTTGTTGCACTGTGAAACGCATACAGTAATTGTCACAATGAGAAATCGACCTCCTCTTTAATCTAGACAGAGGCCCCCTTAACAAGTTAAAATAGCACAAACCCAATTAGGAATTGATTGCTTGCTTTCTTTTCCCTCATTTGCATCAGGGTCATATAGACAAGATAAATTAATGTCTAGGCTTTTGTCCACACTGCCATTCCCCATTGTGGAATATCTGCTGCTAGGAAATGGGCAGAGAGAATTCTATTGTTTCCCCTGACAAACACATCTCTGCATATCTGCTGCGGGCCTTAAACAGAAGCCTATAAACATATAGATGCAAAAGCAAGAATGTGTCAGATGCAATACTCCGTTATCCTGCTCCACAAATACACCAGTTTTTGTATATAAATAATTTGATGGATTGCTGAAAGCGCAAACGCAATTCACCACAAATCAACAAATACATAACATTTTATTGCCAACCTTCTATTAAGGCTTACTGGTTTTAGAGTTTCAGTGTATTTTCCTAGCCCTTGGCAGCATCAATTTCACTGTGGTGGGAAAATCAACTTGGAGAAACTTAAACTCTAAGTGAAAAAAATAATCAAAAACCAGTGCTAATAGGCAGGCCTGAAATTGATTTAAGTAACTCAAACCTTTTGAATGATCTGCTGAAACATTCCGTTTCAAGTCCGAGTCAAAGATTCGATTATCGGGTAGATGAGGGCGAGTGGGTGCAGTTCAAGAAAAAATACAAAATATTTATTTATAAATCCTGAAGTAACCACAAGTGCCACTGATTTGTGGCTGCAACTTGGCTCAGGTGGCTCAATGGAAAGAGTCAAATCCAAAAACCAGGAGAACCAGCAGCTTGCCAAGTCTAGTAACAAGGAAAACACAAACATCCAGGATGTCTCAACAAGTTATTGACGGATTTCAATGAAACTTGTTGGGCAGGTTCGGCATGATCCAGGGAAGAATCCATCAACTTGTAGTACCAGTCGGCCATATGGTGGTACAGTAATAACCACTTTTATGTTTTGGTCTTTAATGTTTTTTTGTATCTCCTCCTACAATTTTGGGTCAATTGTCCCAAAATGTTACACATAGAATGTCGGGATAAAGCAGGACAAAAGTTTAGTCTTTGTTTTTTGATATTCCTAACTGCTTTGATATAATTGGCTGCTAAATTTGAGTGGCCATGGCTCATTCCTGAAAAAGTGCTGTATCTCATGAATGAATTAGTCTACTGGAACCAAACTTGGTGGACATGTGCACTCAGTACTTATGCAAAAAATGAAACATCAATCGACCTGATGATGGCGCTAAAACAACAACACTTAAATTGTGTCAATGACTTTGGAACTGGACATGTTTGAATCCAAAGTTTGTTGATTTGTCAGTGGGGTGGGGGGATAATGGGCTAGTCAGTAACCTTAAGATTTCATCACTTAGAGTCATAATTGGAGGACTGTCTGAGTTTGTAATAGATTAGTTCAAAGATAAACATTGAAATGGTCCTTGTTTTTAAGAGATTTTACAGTATGTTCAGTTGAAGGTTCTGTTAAATTTTCTGCATCTATACTGTGCATCCCTGTGTTCATCTTGTGCATGTTTGTGTATATGTGTGTATGTTCACACAGATGACAGGAAGGATAATGACATTGCCTTTGTTGTCTCCTCTGATAAATGGCAGGTTAAAAGTTGAATCGCTTGTCTGTTTCATCTCCCTCAGATGTGTACAGGCACAGATTCTGAGTGATGTCACTGTATTTTTGTGTCTTCGAGTGTGATCGATTATGAAGTAGCCTATATTGGAGAAATGTGTCATTAACATGATCAGAGCCTTGTAAACAAAAGGTAGTTGGGTTTTCAAGGCAACCATTGATGACACAACGTGATGTAAAGCCGGGCATGCCTCGACTCGTGTTTCCTTTAACTATCTAGCATGACTGAGTGGGGGAGAAATATGTGTTCTGTGTGCGTTGTAATCATTAAATCCTCCAGTCAGGTTGTATTTCATGTGGCTATCGACCTACATATCTGGAGTTAACATGTTCAAGGGCATGAAAAATTGCAGCCTGTAAATCCTCTCATTGTTGCCTCAAGGAGTTTGACTTTCAATAATTGATGTCCGTTTCCATACATCACCAGCCTTCATTCCTCTAAAGCTCTTAATGCTAAATCTCTCATGGTTTCCCAGGGTCCCTTTCACAGATTGTCCATTGGCCGTCTTCCGTTTTGTGCCATTCATCTTTCAAAACCATAGACCAACCTCCACAACACCGAACAAAATAATGTCACCATTATTCTGCAGGTTATTCCTCGGACACTGATTTATAACAGGAGACACTTCTAATAAAACGTTGCCCTCCAGGCTGTACCAAACTGCGTGCTTCCTGTACAAATGAAACCTGCTTCCTTTAATATAGATAGTGTTGAGTGGTTGTTTGGTGTTGGCTTGTCAGCTCAGTAAAACTTAACTATTATAAATGATTGAGGTTTATGAACGGGTAAGGCCGTATAGTTTTTTGTCACTCACTCCTTAGAGGCATCACATCTGTCTTCATTACTTCAACCAATTTGCACCATGCTGGGCTTTAGTGTTTAAACACCTTGTGTACAACCAAGACAAGGCAAACAAGGCGGTTTGCTGTGTAATGTTTACCACCCATTTAAGCATCAGTGAGGAGGGTGTTTATCTCTCTACTGGTTTTAGAGGCACTGCTGCAACCAGGATGTCTGGCACGATTTAAGACTTCCTCCTGCTTGCTTTTCCCTGTTAGAAACTGCTGCAGAGGATCCATATATTCCTCCCGTTGTAATGAACCTCCCTGGGGGCCCAGGTGCACCATGTGAAGACGCCTTAGTACCAGAGCGATTCATTACCTCGGAAATGTGAGCTTTTGTTCCGTTTTCAGCAGAGCCCCATTAATCTTGGGCTGCCTCCTGGCATGCAGTCCAGGTACTGCTTAGGTAATTACAGTTAATCATCATTCAGACGTGCACATGGACTGCGGGCACCTAAGTGGCTCCCTTGCAGGGGGCAAATTCCTCCTTGTACTGTTGTTTCCTCCTCACCCTACACTAACTCTGCATCCCTGATGCACCTTAAAGAGGCCTTATTTCATTTTTCTCCTGCTCAGAGTTTTGGTAATTGTCTTTGGTAAGATTTGGCACCAGTTGTGCAACAACTTCCCCACACAAACAAGTAAACATCCCAGCTCAGCCTCTTTCCATCTCACTCCAAACACTTCTGCTACCCAGCTGTCACTGTTGCAGTTATTGGAGCCTACTGTTCACCTGCCGTTTATGATTGTGATTAATGGACAGATTATAAGAGGGATGATTTTCATGAGCAACAAGCAGAAAGAGGCCATCTGTATCCCAGCTTTCTGCAGCAGAGGGACAATCCCAGATAGATAACTTCATCAACCAGGGCTCCCACTGTCACCGAAAACCTGGAGAGCTGTAGAATATTTATAACCCTGTCCAGAAAAAGTTAGAGAGAACAATATTCATTGTCAAGCTCGGCTGCTGGTAGATCAAATCTTTTTTTACTTAACTGTATTTTTATTATTCTGTAAAGCACTTTGAATTGGCGTTGTGTATGAAATGTGCTATACAAATAAATAAAGCTTAGTTGTTCAAGTGTCTACCAGCAGCTGCAAACCTTTTAAACAAATAATAACCCAATTGTTATGATTATATACAGTATTTACAAGTGTGACCTAGATCAATGTTATCCAACACTGTTATTATCTTCGACCTAATATGTATATTTTGCAATAAAGTTGTCATTTGTACTTTACTCTCTCAACTCAAAACTGCCTCATTTACTACATTTAGCAATTCCCTATCTTACCCATAATTCCGTTCAACAATCCTCTGAGGACAAACTTGAATCTGTTATATTCAGCTGCAGGTTATACATAGAGGTTGAGTAAGAAATAGTGAAAGTTTAACAGCAAGATGGCAAGAAAATCTCAGAATTCCACCGATGTCGTGTCTGCAATGAATTCTGACATTGGACAATTTCTCCCTGTTTGAATGTTCAATGTCAGTGCAAAGTGGCAGAAACAAGCTCTTGAATTTTCACTCTGAGAAACACAACAGCCTGACTTTTATTGTTGATATCTTTGCACCAAGCTTTGGTTTTTTGTTTTGAATACATTGGATCAATGTTCCTTTTTTTCCCAGATGAGAGTAATTTTGTATGGGTTGGTGCCACTTATTTTAAGAATGGTTGAGGACTCATGTTATAGATCCCCAAAACAACATGCAGTCATCCATTCAAGTTAAAAACTAACATGAGCATACACACCACTGGCATCTGGGGAAACTGTGTAAAGATCAGCCTGTGCAAAGCAGCCACAAGGCTCTTAGGTGTATTGATTAACATTTTAGATATGAGGAAAAAAAGAGGATCAATGTGTGCTGTTCTGTGTTCTATTAGCAAAAAGAGCCCTTAGTGCCCAATCTGAGTGAAGATAAACCCAGTGCTTAAAGGCTGTAACAACAAATGAGACACTTTTAGTCTGCTTGACCTTGTTGAAGGAGAACAAAAGCGGTCTTTGACTAACTCAAACAAGACCGTGCTGTTGTTTGCCTCCCTTGATAAAAAAATAAGAAAAAAAAACTACAAAAATTCCACGGAAGACATTTGGGTTCAGTCTGTCAGAAATAAGAAATGAGCACAGGCACAGCCTGTTATCTGATGCCCGACTGAGGGATGAAAGCTTTTCTGACGTTTGATTCACACCTGCTGAGCTGTGTATTCAAAGGCAGAAGGAGCTGGAAAACAAGATGTCCTGACAGTGTCGTCATCTTGCGTTGCACACACACTCGTGCGTGCAGAGAATAAGTCTGAAATACCATAACGATTGCCAGTCTGTTTTTGTCATCCAGAGGAAATTGCTGGGCACCTGCCGAACTGATGCACATCACCAAAAAGTCTTGTTTAGATATTCAGCTTTTGAAAAATGTGACAACTGCACTTCCAATCATTTGGATTCAACTGGCTGCACCTTTGCAGTCTGGAACATCAAAGCTTTAGGAAGATTGCTTAATCTGACATAAAGCTTTTTCCTTGATATAATTTATGCATTCTACTCTCAGATTTTTTTGGATGTTGGTAATTGATAATCTTACCAGAAACGAGCTTCACAATCTTCCAATGATTCCAAGGCGCAATGATTTAAGGAGTCCACCTTTCTCCACTAGGCCTCATGCTATTGTTTGCTTTTACCTTTGTGTCCTCCACATCAGCGCCACCTTAAACCACAAGACACCTGTCCCTTTGTGTGACACTTTCCACACACACATGCACACACACACACACACACACACATACACACACACACACACACACACACACACACACACCAACACACACAGGGGGGGTTCAACAATTCAAACTGTCTCACGGCTTCAAAAACTAAATAAAAAAAATACACTCAGTGTGT
>OMOW01112884.1:0-10907 GCA_900312555.1 Lamprogrammus exutus | reverse complement strand
TTTGCACTTCATGTTACCTCATGTTAAAAATAAAATTTTGATAATTGTGAAACAATCTGCCTTGAGTCCATATTTATAACATAATGCAAGTGTTGTAGCAAGTAATGTTTCATCAGTGATATATGCTGTGGTGCAGCATTTTCTAACAGAAAGTTCTTTGTTTTTTTAAAGCCTCATGCCTTATGGGCTGAAAAATAGCCTATTGTACAGCAGCCTGTTGTCTACCAAATTCATGTGGGCTACTTTAAACTTAATTCAGTACTATGTGTTTTATCTTTTGATTCAGTTGTAGAATGTGTGGCCCTCCACTTGCTTTTCTAAGTCAATGCGGCCCTCTGAAAGAAAATGTTGCCCAACCCTGCACTAACAGGACACCATACAACAACAACATATGTGTGTGGACCTGGAACAGCCTCTCAAAGCAGCCCTTCTTGACAGCCTCAGAGGGAAGGACGTAGGACAGCTCAGTGTTGGTGTTGGACACAAGCAGGCAGGATGCCACAAACTGTCGAACAAATTGGGTGACCCGAGCCTCTGAGCAAGGCGACAGCGAGGAGGACGGAGACAAAGACGAAGGAGGCTGCAGTTGGCTGCCTTGATCTGAAGGACACACAAAAACATGCAACGTGATGGATGGACGGAGCAGGGAAGGAGGAAAGAGAAATAGGAAAAAATGAGGAGGAGGAGAAAAAAAGGAAACTAGCATGAGCAGTAAATGACCAAAGGCAAGAGATAAATTGAGAGGGATCAATGGCAATTTATCAACTTGAGAGTGAAGAGGGGTTAGGGACATACTGTTTGTGATAAGGTATAACCCACATTTAGTATCATTACCAAGAAATGACTGGCACACACACAGGTATACAGTGTTAAAGATAAACACAACAGCTGATCATCTTAAGCCCCAAAACACGTAGCGTGAAAGAAAAAAAAAGAAGTTTTTCACCTTAAAGGACTTTACAAATATCTTAGGACAAATGAAGCAATTATGTCCTATTATTATTAACATTACTCATTTAATATCACAGCAGAAAGGTCTTGTCTTCAAATCCCCATCCCAGCTCTTGTCCTCTCTGTGTTCTCCCCCACGGTTTCATGGGTTTCTTTGGGGTATTCTGGTTTCCCTCAATATTAAAAAACGTGTGTGAGGTTATGCTCCTGCCATGGCCCTTGACCAAGGCATTAGGCTGGAGACCTGGAGTTGGTTCCGAGGTGCAAAACTATGGCTGCCCACTGCTCTGAGTAGTAAGGATGGGACAAATTTCCTGACAGAAGTGTGGAATCAATAAAAAGTACACCATTACAAGACAACAAATTTTGTCTCGGTCTTGGCAACCCCTTATGAGTGCCATTCTCTTTTATAACAAGGATTGATGTTTGAGGGCAAACAAAATTTCATGCTCAAAATCTCAATGACTGCCACAGATGCAAAACCTTTTACACAAATGACACAAACACACCTCGGCCTTCACTTTGCTTTTTGACCAGTGTCAGTTTGTATCCGTCTCCATAGGTGCTCTTAAGGAAGAGCGGTGAGCCACAGCACTTGAGTTTTCCGTGTGAGATAATGGCAATGCGATCTCCAAGAAGGTCGGCTTCATCCATGTGGTGGGTGGAGAGAAGAATTGTACGACCTGGGGACAACACAAACACAAGTACACACATAAAATTACTGTACATGGTCTGCATAAAGCAAGAGGTATAAATCAGAAACAATGCAAAAAGACATTTTAAAGGTTTGACATAAAAAAGTAACTTCTTCAAAACAAACTCTACCCTTGACTCCAATGAGACCTACTAAAAAGTAGGTTGTGGAGTGCGATGCAAAGATGGACTCACCCTGTTTGTACTTGAGGATGAGGTCCCAGATGGCTCTGCGAGCATAGGGGTCCACCCCTGCTGTGGGTTCATCCAGGATAACGGCCCTGGAGCCACCTACAAAAGCTATTGCAACAGACAGCTTCCTCTTCATCCCTCCAGACAAGGTCTGCACCAAGCTGTGGCGCTTGTTGGACAACTCCAAGTCAACAATCATCCTGGACACACACATCCACACAGAGAGAAGATCCTCATAACTTACTCTAGAAATGTTTCAACTATCCATGTAACTTGTCCGTACGATTTTAATTAGTAAAAGTAGTAAAGAGAAGAAAGAATTATTAAGTTATTGCCACACTAACAGACACAAGATGCTGTACTGCTCATTGTACAGCAGAAAACTAAATTGTAGGCAATGGAGAAACAACTGTACTATTCTTAGATTCTCACTAGTGGTGGGGCAAACATGTTAATTTGGTTGCTGTGAGTTTTACTGCAGCCTGCGAGTGAAGTCAGAGAAAATGCTGCAATGTTTACGCAGTTGAAAGGCTTCATCCTTCAAGGACAATGTTTGTCATTCGACCTGCCCCAGGAGGTCAAAATCATGACAATTCAACCATGGTATTATCATTCACAATATCGTGCCAGGAATCAAAGGGCTACATTTGAATTAATCTGCCGAGGACGATTTCTGTTACGTGCAGAATGACAAACTAATAAATAGTAGTCAGTGTCACCATGACATCTCTGTGCCTCCTCCAGATTAAACCTGTGAATCCTCTTCTCTCTGTCTGTCTTTGTTACGAAACTTTACTTTGTTCAAGAACCCGCTACTCTCTACCCATCCACCAGCTGTCACCCCAGAGTTTCCTGCCTCAGCCAGATCCCCCCTGACCTACACACCTGTTTCTAATCACCTCATCAGCTCCCTGGTACACAGACCAGCCAGTCTCCCTCCTCTTTCTTTTTGCATCTCTGCTTGAACTTTTAAGCCATTTTTCTGATTACCTGTCTGTGTTTTTGGAAATATTGCGTGTAAATTTTGACAACTGATTTTTCTGCCACAGCCTTTTTTGGGATCTCTTTGCCTCATCTGCCTACGATTCAGTTATCAACCTTACACCTGCTCTCTGACTCCTGCTTTTGTCTTGCCCCTATTTGGATTTGTTTCCTTAGTACAGGCCTACCTGAAGTCAAGTAAAGACTGTTCACCCTTGTATCTTTTGTGGGCATCACAGCTGAAAGTGACTGCAAAATGAATCTGTGCTCTTTTGCGCATGTCTAAACCTGACTACTCCCCATAGCCCGTAGAGCTACAGTAAACATGTGTTTTTGGCATAGTAGATCACTTCAGTTTCATGCATGAGCAAAGAGCTAATGTCAGAACTATTTTCTGGTCACCATAGTGGTCTATCCATCCATTCAATGGTCATCCATGTATGAAAACGAAATGGTCTCGATAATCATCACCTGCATGAGACTACAGATAAGACACTCCTGCGGGGTATACTTATGAAGTGTTACCAATGTATCTTTTCTATTGTTTGTACTGGCAAAAGACACTGACTCATGTTGCAGAATAACGTGATCAGTGCAGTTGAGTATAATATAGTGCAGTAAAACGGTACCAAACGGTCTAGTGTAGTACATTGTTATACTGACTTGTCCATTTCTTTGCGTATGTCTTCTTCAGCCATGCCTTTGAGTCTGGAGTAGAACCACAGATGCTCCTCCACACTCAGCCTGTCAAACAGGACGTTATGCTGTGGACACATGCCCAAGTTCTGGCGAATACGCTCCATCTCTGTGCGGATGTCATGACCATATATGGTGGCTGAGCCAGAAGTGGGCGGGAACAGGCCTGTCAGGATGGACCTATGGCAATCCAGAGAGAATTGTTATTCATTATGTGAGCCAAATAAATAATTATTGGGCAAAACGGTTCAGAGGCTATGAGAATTAATGATATCGTAGATGTACTTTTACTTGTATCTGTTGAGTTTACTCTGCAATATTGAGTATGTGGTTATGTAGCTTGTCACAAACATAATTGCAGCGCGATCATCAAATGAAACCAAAACCTTTGAGATGAATTTAAAAACCGTAAATATAATGCTGTTAAATGTGGGTCACCACCACCCAAATCCTGTAGGGGACTAAAAGTCCCAAGGAGATTTTGGTTTATGAAGGCCAATAACAAATCTGGTATTTTTGCTTTTAAACAATGAATAACTGATTAATTTGTTGATGTTCAGTGCATCTAAATTTGTCAATTTGTCTCCAAATTACAATCATTTAAATGGTCATACCTGAGAGTTGAAAAGTCTCAAATGGGACTGAAACTGTCATGAGACAATAAATTGGAACATTAGGAGCTGTACTGATAAAGTTTTATAGGCAGGTTATGTTGGAGGTAAACGACACATTTAAAAGACAATCTATATCAGCATTATAAAATAGCAAACCATTATATCACCTGAAGGTTAATAATTAATATTGTCTTACAATATCACACACACACATATATGCACACACACACTCTTGTTCCTCACATGGTGGTCGTCTTGCCAGCCCCGTTGTGTCCCAGGAAGGAGACCACCTGGTTTTCGTGGAGGTTGAGGCTCAGTTTGTTGAGTGCAAGCTTGCTCCCAGTCTTATACACTTTGGTCAGTTTGTCGATACACACCACCAATGGCAAGTGGCTGGGCTCCTCCTCTATGCCACGCATTTCCTCTGGGATGAGGAAGACAACGGGAGAAATAGGTGGAGTATAAGGACACATGAAGCCACATCACTCACCATGCAACAGTGGTTTTATTTTTCATAGAAATTGCTTCTCTACTGAGGATTTCAGAGTTGACTGCCGTCCCATGTGTTAACCTTCCTCCTATTGGAAGGAGTGCGTGATTACAGTTCCAAAGGAGTCTTCAGCCATTTCACATTATTATTTTATTTTATTTTTTATATTTTATTATTATTTTCGCCATACCATTTCTGATGGTAATTTGCAGTAGTAAACATGCTGTATAAAGAGGAGACCTGCACACCATGGTTCATTAATATATCAAATCAGTTCTCATTTGAGATCTGTGACATGCATGGGAGTCTTTGCATTTCCATTTTGCAATGGAAGTGCACCTGTCAAACATTAGCCAACGTTTTCAGTCATAAAGAAAAAGAGCATAAATTCAGGCATCAACCGGAGAAGTCATATCATTAATAAACATCCATTTCAATGTTTCCTTTAGTCTAATTACTTAGTAAACTGCATATAATAGTTTGTCACACTGAACACATAAAAAGGACAGATGTGAGACGATTGAGTTAATTGGACTTGACCTTGCTAAAAGAACCTTGTTTAGAAAGCTGTGTACGAAAGTGAGCTTTCATCTTTACCAGATCGCCGCTGGTCCATCGCACAAGCTTGATCCTCCTCCATCACACTGAGCCTGGCAGGCCCTCCTCCACACCACGGCCAATCCCAAGTCTCAACACGCCCACTGCCAGACCAATAGGACCTCTGCAGGGGGAAGTACCAGGGGCGGGGCAGCCCATACATACCTACAGGGAGAGTTAAACAGCAAGAAGGCTTGGAAAATAGATTTGATCTGATTTGACTGAAAACAAAGACACAAAGTCAGAGGACAACGATTAAACATACCTGGGTGCACTGCTTCTATGTACCAGGTGAGTACACCATACACAGCAGCGTCGATGATGAGCATCATCATGGACAGACCCAGGTTAAAGTCATCACCTTCGACAGGAGACTGGCTGATGGTTCGCCACTGGATGCCAACGCCGGCTACCTCATACAGAGCAAAGTACTTCGAGCCCAGGCCAAAGGCTGTGGTAGACATCAGAGACTGGGAGAGACAAACAAAGCAAGAATACATTAAGATGGACATCTGATGACAGAGACAACGATGGCTATACAAAGCTAAGCTACATGCAACTACAAATGTGTGACGGAAGAGGAAATATCTTACAGCAATGCACTTCTCAAAGGCAGTGATCTTGTCATGGGCCACCTCCTCTCTGATGGCCACATACATATAGGGAACATAGCTGAGGAAGTAGATGATCCCTCCACAGGCTGATGCCAGCTTGGCCTTGGAATAAATCACTGACACCAGAAAACTGAAAAGAATATAGATGAGATTTTTGTTTTGTTTTGACATGAAAAGGCCCATTTTTCTCTGACACCCATCCACCAAAAGCTTGTTTCTTTGCTTCTCGTTTTGGAACAAAATGAGATTTGTAATATTTGAAAGGAGTGACAATGTCTATTACAAAAGAAAAAAGACTGCAAACGACCAAAACAAATTTAGAAAATGTAAGAATCAGCACATACTGTAGCCTGACAATGATAACACATAAACACACCAGATTTAACCTGTTGGTAAGGGCAAATAGCATCATGTCATGCAACCATGTTCCCTCATTCAACACCCGTTACCAGCCTCCTTTATTGTTTGCTTCAAAGAGGTGTTAGTGGAGTACTTCCTCATTTACACATTGGGTAAGTTATTCATAAAACACACTGTTGTGCAAAATTTCAAACATGTTTCAGTCTGACAGTATATTTCATCTTAGTGATGTTTCAAACAGTATTTGCTTCACATGTGTAAGTGATCACACACACACACACACACACACACACACACACACACACACACACACACACACACACACACACACTTGTAGCCCCAAGCCTCTTCCTCAAGAGACAACCTCTGTGCTCTACAGCTCACTCTCTCTCACACGCACAGATTAATGATACATCCTAATAAGGCAGCTGGATTTATGGAATGAGGAGATTTGTGGTGAGCGGTAATACTCACCAGAACATGATGGTGGCCACAGCGTAGATGGTGAGGAAAAGCCAGATGATGAAGGGGTCGCTGTGGAGCAACACCCGGCCATATTTTAAGATGGCTGTCAGAGCCGTGACAGAGATGGAGAGCTGTACAAAGCCGGTGATGAACCACGCCACCCAGTGAACTGCATTGTTCAGACCCATCATCTTCATCACCTAAGTTTATGACGTGGTGAGTTACATTTTACAGAGCAGTAAGTGTTCTGAGCTTAATATGAGCCTTCTACATATTCAAAGACAAAAACAGGCAAAACAGTCCTTGTATTTATACTCTGATGGACATAGCCGAGTGTTTTCCATGTACATTTCCATGTGTATATTATCCATGTTTTGTTTATGCAGTGCTGGGAGATTTGAGTGCAAAACTTATTCATTCACAACAATCAACAGGTTTTAAGTCAGAAATATCTCAACAGCAATGACATTTGGCCAAAGGGCACCGTGCCTGCAGGTGGCATGAGAGAGCTGGATGATTGTGAAATATTTGTGCATCTGGTTGTTAAAATACCTCTTGTACAATACAGGAAATGATCTATGAGCAAATTAGGAGTTCCATAGGTGTGGAATTTTGAACAACGTACTACTACTACTACTACTAATAATAATAATAATTATAACAATAATACTTAATGAGAACACAAAACAGGGTTTCTACACTCACTTGCAATTAAAATCCCCCAATTTTCCACGACTTTTCCAGAACCCACCTTTACAACTACACTGTCATTGTAAACTAAACTAAACTGAACATAGAAGCTTAAGTGTGGACTGTGGACTGCAACATGAAGATGTGATAAGAAAAAACATGCTATCCTAAAAGTAGTAAGATTGGAGGTTTTTGCTTCGCTGGGAGATTTTTATTTTTATATATTTGTTCGCAATCCTGCTGTCAGGTGCCCCACATTAGTGCTCAAATTCAAAGACTAATGTGAATCAATAACTTAAAGTGCCTGCATAATGTCTGTGGATGGTAGTTTGTTGTTGAATACAGACATTTGTCTATGCTAGCAGTCTCGACACTTAATGATGTTGGTAGTGACGCAAGCAGTATGTGAAACACTGATAATGCTTGTTTCTATGGTGACCTTTTCATTTTATATTTTTTGGACTGATAGACATTTTCCTGGTGCTGTGATGATGACTGCCACCACGTCTCTTGACTCTGACTTGCTGGTTTCCTAGGAGGATTTCCAAAACATTAGGGATATTTCATCATCTTCCAAAAACATTTCCAGACCTGGAAAACACATTTTCTAATTCCACAAATTTTCCAGGATTTCCATGACCGTAGAAACCCTGATATAAGCTGTGGTCAGTGAGGAAACTACATATAGTCTATGTTTTTTTTAATAATTTTTAATAATAAGAGGATGATATTGGCCAAACATGTTCAAATGGATGAGTAAACCTAAAGTCTGATGACTGACACACGAGTATACAATCTAACCTCTTTGAGACGGTGCTCCTTCTCGGCCACAATGTGCTGAATCATCATGGCCACTGAGTAAACCCAAGAGATAACCATGCATAGAGGCATCATGTGCTCAATCACAAACAGGAAACTGGGAAAACAAATGACAGGATGCCAATTAATGAGCAAATATAATTAGTGAAAAAATGTTCAGAGATGGAGCCTTTTCCCCAGTATACAGTACACTGGATTACAGCATTACTGACAGGAAATCAAGTTGATTAGCTCTATGTGAAAGAGGAAATGCTGCAGGTGGTATGATATCAAGATGAGACATTTGGTGGACAGTCACTTTAAAATTGGTAATTTTACACGTTTTATATTATTAAATACTATCCATGTTGAGCTAAGACACTGTTAGTACCATGCTCAACCTAATGAACTATAAAGAACCACAAAAAAGATTGAATGGCATTACAAGTACTAAATATTTTAACATTACTAAATACAAAGCAGATTTCTTACTCATCTCTGGTGTAACATGGGTATGGGAACATCTGGACGTAGTTTCCAGGCTCCACCACATCATGGCCAACAAATGTGTTAATGATGGCTCTCTCTATCATATCTAAGACAGATTGATACACAAAGAGAAATAGAGAAGAGTTTGCAATTTATATTTCATGCATCTAGCTGATGCTTTGAAATGTAGAGCCATAAAAATGTAAAGCTTGAAGCCAGTGACAAAACATACAACCAAGGAGTGCCTGGCTCAAAGGAACTGTACCTAATCAACACATACGAAAAAATAGTCCTGCTTCACCTTACATTATGAAGTATGACAGTGAAGTGCTTAGTGAAGAAATAACAGCCTTTTAAAAGTTTTACCCTTCCAAACAAACTAAGATAGCCTGATAATGTAAAGTATTCTAAATGCCAGTGATGAAATTTTATCATGGCTTGAAGAGCTGCATCCTGGCTGTCTATGTACCAGCTACTCAGACTCTGTTGCATTGCATCATGGTGGATCAACTTTATGTGTCAGATAAGCAGCTTTTTTGGGTTTCTTTTGCTTCTTAAATAAAAGATGACTCGCGGTGAGAAAGTGCTTTTTCTGCAGCTTACATTGGCATCTTCACAGGTGCACACATTTCGGGTAAGCACTTTACCGGAATAAATCCTTTTCCTTATAAAAGAAACTAAACAAAGTATTTGACACTACAATCTCATTCCCCTGTGGACGCGTGGTCTTGATTTATAGCACCAGCTGCTGCCATCTGCAGATCGTGCTAAAACAATGTACCCACTTTAAGACTTTTTCCACTTATAGCCATGGCACATGTACAGCAAAACTAATACAACCATATACATTATTTATAAAATCCAAGCTCAAGCCTCCCTAATGAAAGTTAGGCATTCAAGAAACATACCTTGGATCCAAACAAAACCATAGAGGAAGTAGAATTTGCCCCCAGTGTTTGGCCCAGGGCGCCAGTAGGCCCGTCTGATTTCATTGGTTTTCTCTGTAAAGCTGGAGTTTTGTCTAATTTTGTACAGGACGTGGGGTGGCAGGGAGCCATTTCTGTTAGTCTGGAAAATAACACCTAAGAAGAACAAGAGTAAATGTCAGGGGGTGTTGTACAGGAGGCTCAACAAACCAAGAGTCATGACAAAACCATTGGTTCAAAGTCAGTTTCTGAATAATGCAGAAGCTATAGCTTGGGCACTATCTTTAGTCTGTTTGATCATTGTGAATCTTACAGTAGTGACTCTTTTATACTCAGTAAATAATCTTTTTAATTTTACGTCCACCAAGAGAGTCATGGTTTTTCTGCATTGATTGATTGCTTTGATATTTATCATATTCATCATCATATTTATCACATTTACCCAATTTTTATAAAACGTGGTGAAGGCTAGAGCGTGGCCAAGTGAAGAGCCCATTAAATTCTAGGATGGATCTGTATCCAGTGGCAGATTAAGGACTTTTAAAAAAATGATTCTTAATATTGCAAGATAGGGCATTTTTCAATTTTTTTGTCAATTTTTTTCAACATTAATACACCAATCTAATTGATCGATTGGCATATTTATCCCATAATAGACATGATATCATAGTGTGATTTGGTCCAAGAAACTACTGTTTCTTATGACAAATAAAGCGATTACGTCATTATAGTAATTCCTTCTCTTCTTCTCTTGAGTGCAGCAAAGTGGTGGTAGTGGTTAAGCAACGTTGCCTCTCCAACACCAAGGTCACGGGTTTGAAGCCCTACAGATTTTGATGTCTGAATTGATGTTGGGGATCAAAGCTCTCTGCTACAAACTAGTTTTGCATCACTCAGGTAAGAGTTTCCTTATGGTTGTGGACGTTTTGTGCTGTTGCACTGTAGTATTCTTCACATCAGCTCTTTACTTCAAATGGGTTTTCATTAATCACAGAGGAACAAGAGCTACAACCAGGACTTTCTATTGCGCATGCATTTGTTTGGCCCATGGAAACTGATACAGTGGTAGCTTGAATTAGCTTTGTAGTGGCGAACACACTCACTGGCAAACACAGACACATTATCGTGGTAGGCTTGGTTCAAGGTGTAGTTGACAATGCTGTCTTCATCTGGAAAGCCCTTGAAGATGTCCACGCTGACCTTAAAGCCAAAGACAAAGCAGAAATAATCTTTGCAGGCAGAGATGACTTCCGAAAACTATTCTTAGAGTTGAGTGCCGTGACTAAAAAATCATCTTACTGCAGAGTCTGCATGGTTGCACTTGGATCAATAGAGATCGGAAGAGCACACG
>OMOW01112883.1:0-13957 GCA_900312555.1 Lamprogrammus exutus | reverse complement strand
AACGACATCACGAGTTGTCGCCGACATCACGAGTTGTCAACGACATCATGAGTTGTCAATAACATTACGAGTTGTCAATGACATCATGAGCCATGCAAAGCGCCAGAGATTGGCTCGAGTGAACGAATCTCCACAAAAGTCAGGTAACAATTACCTAATGTTAAAGCTATTTCGTGTACAACGTGAGTCTGGGGTTTGCTCCGGGTGCTTTGCTCTAGTATTGTTACCCATTGTCACCCATTCTTCCTCAGGGAATGCAATCACCCCATTAAAAAAGTTCCGTACAGTCATAGCGGTATAGGTTAAATATTTGTTCCTATTGCCAGTATCCTCTCTGTTTTGTCTCACCCCCCACCACTCTTCAGGTTGGATTTGGACTAGAGAGTCTCAGAGGGAGATTGATAAAGTCAAAGCCCAGTATGACAAGGATGTGTCCACAATAGGAAGCGAAATGGAGGCACAGTACCGAGAGACTCTGACAGAGAGGCGCAGGGCAGTGGCAGCACTGGAGCTAGAGCTGGAGAAGGAGAGACAGAGGGTCAAAGGCTACAAGCAGGCCTTGATCTCACAGACCCAGCAGCTGATGGAAGAACGGAAACGGTTACACCAGGTAAACTCCTCACTATCTTCATCATCTCCTCTGTTCTGCAGCATGGAGTATGATGCCCTCAAGAAGAAGAAGAAATGTGTGAAGAAATTAATTATTTTATATCTTATTTTGTTTTCCTGCTTGTTTCTTTTTCTCATCTTCATATACCCCTCCTCAGAAGAGAGCGAGGCTCCTGTTGACAGGCCCTTCTTACCCCATGTTTTTACCCCACTTCACTCCACTTTCACCTTTTCATCTATATTCTCTCCTCCCTGAACTAAATCACTGTCTTTTTGTTTACAAGGAACGTGAAGCTGTGGAGGCAGAAAAGAAAAGGGTGGTAGAGTCCGGTGCTGCTGGAGCTGTGCTGCACGTTGCCCTGGAACGAGAGAAAATCTGGTACCAGCGAGCCACAGCCACTCTGAAGGAACTAGAGGTTCAGCTGGTGGAGCGACAGAATGCCTACTGTTCCCTCTTCCAACCTCGAGAGCAACGGGTAGAAATGGAAAATAATATGCTGCTTAAGGTTGTTAAAGAGCCCATTGCGAGAGAACTCAATTTAGAGGCAGATCTTAAGGATATTTTTAAAAGAGATAAGCATTGTGCTGTCCTGACAAATGTAGACAAGAGGAAGAATGGAAGCCTCATGTGGGTGTATCTGAAGTACTGGCAGCTGCAGGTCACTGTCCAGAAACACAAAAGAGCTGAAGAAGCCATTCTAGGAGGGAAAACTCAGTCTCACACAAAGTGACCTTAGACAAAATCAAGCTGTTTTTCATTTGACTTTGAGGAATGTTGAAACTCTCTGGGTCAAGGGTGGGAATGGCATGTAATGTCAGTCTGTGGTAAATGATCTTCACCTGTCATATGACAGAGATGTTGCAGAAGCAGTGAAGAAGAAATCTCACCACAATAATTCTCAACTTCAAAAAGTTTCGCCCCAATGTCAGAGTGTTAGAAAGAATGGACATTTTTGTCATGTTTTGAGCATACATTACTCTGATTTAATTCAGAAGCTTAAAATATTGTAGGCTAGAAAGTACGCTTTATATCAACAGTTGAAATACATATAATAAAATGCATTCAGAATAATTCAGGTTCTGTGGATAAAAAAACAGAAACTAATAGATATTTTTCTTTTTAGCTCCGTGGAAAATTTGTCACGATTTAATCCATCTGCACACCCTTAAGAAATGACACAGTAGATCAACATGAAAAAATTGAGGTAACAATTTCCATTGATCATTTTAAAGTTATCTCAACTTCTGTAGTACTAAGTAAATCCTATGAGTCTTTTATTGTCAGACTTACACAATTAAGTTCAGTACAATGACCATGATTTGACATCTCAAAGCTTTATAAAGTTGAACCAACTTGATGTTAACTTCAAAGTTAAAAAGTCATTTTAAGTTTTTATGTTATTCTATTTTGGATTGTCAAAGTATTGATTTTATTTTCATATTAATTTTCATTTCTTTAATGTTCCACAAACGATGTTTCTTTCCCACAACGTAACAATGTCAATGCAATTTGTTACCTCATTTTTTTTTTGTATTAGCAACTTATTTTCCTTAAGTCAGAATAAAAAGCATGTGGCAGTTACTTTTTGGCGGTCAAACCATTTATTATTGAACTTTTATTAAACATTTAAATTTTAAACATTTAATCATTAACAATTTGGTGCAAACTTGTACAAAAAAATAAACATGCCCTCTTAAGAGACTTTATAGACTTAAATAATAATATCAACAAACATAAAACATGAAAGAGAAAAAATCTTTGCACACTATACAGCGCTGAGTAAAACAATTTAGCTTCAAGCTTTATATTGCACAAATGCACTGACAGTAACTTGAACAGTTTACTCCCAAACATTTTTCTCTTTAAAACAGCAGCTTATTTTTGAGAGACTTGACCTTTGGCCTGGGTTTCAGACCATCTGGTTCAAGGAATAACTTCTGAAATACCTCAAAGGTGTGCTTCAGTTTTTTGGGACAGCTCAAATTGAGAGCAAATATCAGACCCATTAGCAAGGCACAGGCTCTGTACATCTGTACATCACGACGGTTGCACTGGCTGAATCAGACACTAATGCTGGATTCACACGTTGACGGTAGAAAACCTGTCTGCTGCAAACAGCCAGCTGTTGTTCCTACATTTTTTGTACAGCACAGGATGCATTTGCACCAAAACAATCTTTGACCCAAGAATAACAGCATCCGGTTAGTCAACGGCTGCGGTAAGCAGAAAAAGTCGGAACATTTCAGCTTTTGACGGCACGTTCCGCCTGGCCAAGTGTTGTACCGCTCTCGCCGCCAGAAGAGGGACAGTTCTCCGTCGTCCTTTCATTTAAAAGAATGGAACATGCGGTTTTCCATCTACCACACACTGTCAACATGTGAATCCAGCTTATGGCAACTCTGGTGACTGTGATGTTGATCACCTCGCTGTCAATATGCCTAGTTTCCACCTCACCACCCTGCAACAGTGATGTCAGAATGAAGATATCAGCACTCAAACTCACTATTTAAAGACACCAACACAAAAGAAAAAAGTGTGATGAAGTTTAGCTGCCCAGTTGTCTTTGATAAGGTCCCCCACCTTGTCCCCAAGATAAACCATAAGGTAGCGAATGGCAATTTCTCTCTACCTTTCAATTGTAACACCCTGAAAAAAGGGAAAAAATGTTAAATCTGATCCTCCACATGGATGGGCTTCCATTACAACTAAATATTAGATTGTTTGGAAATAAAACAAAGTTCAGTAGTTTAGCAAAGTGGGAGGAGTTATTTTGGGAAGGGTTCTGGAAGCAAAAGTCCTGTTTATTTTAATGTATACACAATGTAAGGTGACCTGGCCCATGTATGCTGCAAAGCCAAATGTTGAATTCAGCAGTTTTGGTGCACTGTTAAGGCTCCCTGTACACCCCTTACTCACTGCTAACACAGCAAAAGTGGCTGAGGGTCAAGGGTATCATAGTATTAAGAGACCATTCACTATGATAAACCCTGAAAAAACTATTATCAGAAATAAAATACCTTCAACTGATGGCCACATTATACAAATGCAAAAATTCCCGTATCTGTGTTGAGGAACATTAGGGATTTCAGTTAATGTAAAACTTTACTTTAAGGAGTTACAAGTTTTGATATAATGCCATTATCGGTGCAAAAATGTGGATGGATCCAGTGCTTATTATGCTGCGCTAATAATAATGCAGAAGTCTTGTCACTCATTGAATGAGCAACAGAAAATGGTCGATTTTGTTTGTTAATAGATACAATGATTTCACCGTATAGAGATGTCTTAAAGCAGAAGCACACATTGAAAATATAGTCCGCAGTGTGATATGGAAGATCACATTTTTGAGAGCTGTGATTTGGCCGCTTATTAGATTACTGCTGGCCAAATTTACTGCTGTTCGCTTCTTTCTGACAACACACGAGACTATTTTTGAATACGTCATCCATTTGCCATGTCCATGAATGTTATATTTACACATACCTCTATCAGCATTCCCCTGATGTGCTTGATCTTCATTTTTGCAGCCCCTCCTCTGGAAGACCCCAAGGCCATTATTTTGGGGGAGTACAGGTCCAGTTTTGCTTTATAAGTTGATTGGAGTTGGCTGTGGTGATCCTTTTGAATTCTTTGTTGAGCTGTAAGGCAAATGAGGGCACTTTATTCATGCCAATAAGACTTAAATGTCTCATATTTCGGCCAACAATTTCAAAGAAATATTTACTTGTGCTGCATCAAAAACCGTTCTTTGAAATCACAAACTGGTGATGCAGTGTTGGCAACTTCCTGCCTGTGAAATTTGCTAATTTTACTGCTCCAGTTCGTTTTTAAAATAATACAAACTTCTGTTTGTTCTTTATTTAGTTTTTAATTATTCTATTATGAACTTGACTGTAATCTGAATTCTCATTCAAACAACTTTTCTCTAGCTTGGAGTTGTATTGTTTACAGCTCCTGCTGCATCAAACTTACAATAATCTATAATGTATGTTGCCTGCTGTATTGTGCCAATTTGTAAAAATTAGAACCAAAAATAATGTTTGCAAAAATTACACAGAAAAATGTGATGCTTTTGTCTTACAGCTTCTTATGTATGCAAACACTCCTGGCAAACTACAGCCAACTTGAGCCTTTCATAAAACCAACACAAATGTGGACTGGGTATTGATACATAGCATCAGTTCTCAACTGGAATGTAGCTTTCTGCAAGTCCTCTCACAAACAAAACGCCCACCGGCAAGAAACGTGGTCATTAACTGGACTTGGTTACATTTATATTTCCCTCAACTTGAAAAGCTATATGCTAACACTACACAAGCTGTGTTTAAACTTGGTGCAGCGTGAACACTATTTTTTTCTCTGTCTGACAGTACATTTAGGGATAATACAGAGCAAAATGACTCACCGTGTACCTCTCCATCAACACACGTTCCTGTTGTAGTCTTGCGTTTAACCAGCCAGGGCAAAAGTCCTTTTGCTTCAGTCTGTGATGCAAGCAGTTGAAACTTGTTGAACCAAATCAATATTTTTCTACTTCAAAATCAAGGGAAATGTTTTTGTTCCAAATTGATAAAATGTCAAAAAAATTATTTTAAGTGTAGCTAAATTATTATATTTTAGTTGTCAATTCAAAAATGCAAGTAAACCTGGGAAAGATATTTTTTTATGCTGAAATTCTTGTTAATTTTAAGCCTAATTTACTAGCCCTCTGAATCGTTTTTTTCAGAGTGCCGTGAGTGCCATGAATTACTGCTATGTGACTTTATGTCCATATCTTTGCTGTTCCTTTTTGTGTTGGGAATGAATTTCTAGAGGACACTCAATAATGATGCAAAGCTTCTGATGTGATGTCATGATATGCATGTCTGCTTTTCGGAAAACAGTTTTACGGGTATCTATGGGGAATGGCTGAAATATATTTTCAGTGTAATCTATGACAGTGTAATCTATGACAGTGTCGAGTAATACAGCTACGGCTCATAATGCCTTCACAAGAATATCTTCTCCCACACTATTTTGATGGTGAAAAAATTTGGTCTTGATTCCATTGACGTATTGATAAGTATGTTGATGGAAAATTGTGGATGCCATCATCCAGTTTGACACGTGTTTCCAATCCTTCTGTCCATGGAATTGCCTCCCATCTATAACTTTTCAGCTTACAATCTGATATATCATAACATGTCAAATCACCATGGGAATAGTGTCTGATTCTCATCACTAGTTGTAAACCTTGTCTTTCGACATTATTCTGTCTTAAGTTGTGTAACAGTCAATGCATGATATTGGGAGTTTCATAATTATCAGGGAGACAGGAATTTGCAGGCATTGCATGTGTGTTGACCCAAATCCGATAAAGAAAAATATGGCATAAAATATTGCTCAGAACTACCACCTGTCACCATATTATGACAACTAAAACAATCTAATAATCCTGTATTCCACATTTCACACAGGTTCCAAAAGGCTAAAGTAAAGCTGTTGCATTCTAAATTTCCTATCCCTCTCCAATCAAAGGATGCATTATGGATATAATGTCATAAATTGAGCTGAGCAGACAATGAATGGAACAATTCTGTGTGATCCTTTAATAAAATTTTGGTTTAGGTATTTCATTTGTGTATTCGTGTTAACTACTTCTATCGTGTCTTACAGAAGAGGTGCTGTCTCTAGGTTTGAAGAGAAATCCACAAACGGATTCAGGCTCCTGTTATGACTACTGCATGTGAAAGCTTATGTTGTACACAAGCAGCAGAAAAAAATGAAACAATTGACACATAAACAGCCATCTATATTCCCAACATTAACATTACACAGGAACTTGTGTTATTTGGTTAATTGTGTCCAATAAAAGTTTACCAATGTAAGACAGACAGGCAAAATGTCCATCCAGAGTGATTCATTGAGCTTTGACACACATGGAAAACACGAATAGGAATCGTAATTTCCCCCTCAAGCAGGATTTATTCATGTTTGAGATAGTTTTTATTTTTACAAATCTGCGATAAGTTCATTAATGGAATTCAACTAAATAAGACTCAGTCCAATGGGAGGACATTTTTAAGTTCCTTTGCAAAAGAAACTGTGTACTGTACATATGTATATACTACAAATATGTCAGTCTCTACAGTATTTTAAACATTGCTTTACAATGTAGACCCCATGTTTTATTGTGACTACAGGTTCCCTCTAGTGATGTGAACGATGACTCATGAAATGTATTGCAATACATTTTTAAAATGTATATCATGCTACACATTACATCTAATCTGTAAGTTTCATCATAGCAATATATGGCTCATCACTAAATAAAAGTCAAACAAAAACAAACATTATTTCTGGTATCTAATCAAATTATGGGGATTGAAAGCTATAACATTTTAACTACAGTTTCAAATAATCTTCCTCCACCTTGTGTCACTCCCTCTGCACTCTATGAGAGGTTCCACTTGGAGATTAAATCAGGCTCGAGGCTCTGAAATTCACTCTGATTGGCTGGATGTGCTTCGGGAGGCGCTTAGTTACAGTCATCACGTCCTGTTTATCTGCAAGCACTCCGCAGTTCTCCTTGTTCAGTATCACAGGCTCCTGGCCTAGCGAGCACCCGAAGGAAGATGTGGTCTGATGTGAGCTTCTGCTTGGGTCAAAGGAGGACAGCTGGTACTCTGTCATGGCTCCTCTGTAGTTGCCCAGCTTCAGCGTCTGTCTGAGACTCCTCTCAGCCATGAAGTGGACCACCTGTTGCTGCTCATAACTCTGCCTACACATGCTGTCTGTCTCTGACAGTGTCAGCCTGGAATACAGAATATACTCCAGTTAAATTAGTTACATTACTTTTATATATATATACATATATATATTATATCCTCTCAAATGTGAACATTTTTCTTGCATGATACATTGAGACGTTGGCATTTATTTAAGGCTCATGACGCATATAAAAACACCACAGATGAGATTTGCTGTCTAAAAAAATCTAAGTGCTTGTAGGAGGCAATAATCTACAAGCAGTAATGGTTTTCTCATTGACTTAACACTGTCAAGCTGGCTGCATCTGTTGCCACACTCCAATCAGTGATGGCCCACCATGTGTCCTCCATCAGCTGTCACAGGTAAAATACCTACTGTGATATCACAGATTAGGGTGTGGCCAGAAGTACAATAGGTATAGCACTTTACTGCCCAAAGCGATTCCTGTCTCCCATTAGTTCATTCTGACAATGTGCAAACCATAATATGTACAGACCACATACAGACCAAACAGTCCAGTGATCCATTCAACTACAATAGAATAGAATAGAGCTTCCACCTACTTATATTGTGGTCTTGTCTCCATGACCAAGCTCAGCCAGCTTGCTTGATAGCTCTCTTTTGTCCACTGTTTGTCCTCCTGGAGATCACAGCAGGACTTCACCAGGTAGTAGCCTCCTCTGCTCATACACATCATGATGAGGTGTGTACTTGTTTATACAAAGAAAGAGTAGGGAATAGACTACGGGATGTCTATGTATGCCAAAACTATGCTCCTCTTCCACACCTACCTGTTTGAGGAGAAGGGGGTCTCTCTCTGAACTGCTTCACCTGAGCTTTCTTCCATTTTTTCCTTGAATGCTTATGTTTTTTTAAAGGAGTTTTTCAGTGTCTGCTTAGAGTTCTTGCACTGGGTCGGGAACCATTGATGTGAGGGGCTGTAAAGAGCTTTGAAACTATTTATTTGATATTGGGCTATTCAAATAACCATCCCAGTATTAATCTACAACGCTCCATGATACTGTCACAGGCACTGCACAGCTCTCTTCTAACTTAGGCTGTGATTCCAGCTTGACAAAGTCAGTCTGAGGCCTTTATACAAAGATTGGTGCAATAACATTCAATGAGCACGTGAGTTATGATGGGAAGATGTAAGGGAGGCAGATCAGACTATGCTAGACTTAAACCAAGATTAACCCTGCAATATAAAAAACAATCAGATACCTAGGTGTCTAAATGTGTGAACACTTAATAAATGTCTCATTTAACTATTCCATAATAAAAAAAATAGCTTCCATATTCCATTTATTATTCCATTCCATTTCTAAGACAGCATTTGCACTTGGTGGAATTTGTGGAAGTTTTAGGATAGTAATGTTGAGGGGTTTGATGAAGCAGAATCTCTGCTCTGTCAGTCTGTTGACTAATCAACAAATCATGAATTTATTAAATTAAACATTTCATGCTTCTAATCAGCATCTATTCTAATGACAGATTATCACTTTGAACCTGTTTTAGGAACACTGGCAAAACTGGCATTTCATCTCGCTGTGGGGGTGAAACTGAATTAGACTGTGTGTGTGTGAGGGTGTGACAGGGGGAGTGGAATGGACAGTATGCTGCGCTGATCCCAGCAGGAACGATCTGCTCCTGGGACACATGGGCCAAAATGAGTTCAGCTCGACTTCTGAAACTGAATATGGGGACTTTCTGTCCTAGCATTTGTGGTAACGTGGAAGTAAATGCACAAATGAGCTCAACTTGTGAAGTGTCAATTGCTTTTCCATCGTGATGAGTCAACTCTGCATCAACAGTGTTCATATTTAACATGAATATATAAAATACGATCTCTAATAACAAAGAACACACGGCCATCACCACAACTGATAGAGGATTTGATCACTGGACTGTGACTCTGGTACATACATGTAACTCCATCTGTTGCCTGAGATGCCAGGATACTGATGTTTTAGTGTAGTTAAGCCTGACTACACTGAGGAATACTAAATGGTTGAGATCCCAATCAAAAAATCAGGTAACAAAGGGAAGATATCTTCTTTTACTCTTTGAATTTGATCATGTACTTGTGTAAAAATAATAAAATTAAGAAAATACTACAAAATAAACATAAATGGCACCACTCACCTGATGAAAGCCTCTTAATATGATGCGCACAAATATTAAAAATCACACATTTGTATAAACTAGAGGCACTAGGTGCATGTGGATGAATAGATGCTTTGTTCTGCAAAAGAAAGCCTTAAGACTTTACATGAAATACATGTACAGAATGTATAGAACTGAATTATTTAACAATCATTTACACTGCAGTGTTGCCCACCCCCCAGTTTGTAAAACACAGCTTTCTGGCACTTAACATCTGTCTCTGTTTGTTTTTAAAGGGTGAATAAAGAACATGGATTCATTTTTCCCAAAAATGAATTTATTGTCAAACATACAAATATCATACATTGGATTAAACATAATCTGAAACAATTAAAGTCACACTGCCATTAATCAAACCATGAAGTCCTATGCAGCAGTTTTGCCATGCATAGTTGTGTGTAATAATAGTTTATGTCTAATGATGTGATATATTCCAAGGCTCTTACACATACACTTTACATTTATTATCCAGGCAAAAACAATGCCGATCATCACAGCAGCATCAGCTGAACCAGGCAGGCCGTTTCCTGGGCCTCTCTACTATCCTCTTGTCCTTGTCATGCTGGCTTGGTGTCTCGCCCTCATACATTACAACAGTCTCCACGGCCGGGGCCCTGAGCGGTTGGCCGCCCTCCATGGCGTTGATCTGCTGACGAATCAGAGCAGTCTCTCGACACACCTTGCGGTAACAGAAACCACAAAGGATGTGCTTCTGCTTTAAGTGGCCGCACTCTAGACACGGCTCGGTGTTGTCCTGAGAGATGGAGACAGAGGAGGAGAATTTAAATGTGCAGAGAAGTAGGAAACAAAATAAAACAGAGGAGTGAACAACAAAACAAAAGGGTCACCTGCCACACCGATTAGAAACTACAGATGTGAGTCAACTATTATTTTGGCTTTTTCCCCTCTTGATGCGTAATCCTGAGTATACATGTGTGAGCCACTATGATATTAACACAGTAACTGATTTACTACAAAAAACAGCACTTAAATGGTTAGGGTGAGATGTTGGTTTCTAATTAGCATTGTCAATGAAGGTTGTTTAATAATTATGTCTTCTTCAAACATTTGTGCCCATCTTCCTTTCCTTCCTAAATGTATATAGTGAAGTGGTGGATGATCGACGGGTCTCTCTGCACCTTGACTTTTAGGAGTTTGCTATCAGATCTCCTCCTGGTACGATTGACCTCTATAGTGCGTCTCTTCTTGGGTGCTGCCATCCACAGGATGCTGTCCATGATGCCAGGGTCCTGCTGATCTTCCTGTTCCTGCTCCTGGTGCTGAGGAAGGAGGCCGGGGCCATTCAGTGCCAGCGCTGGAGCTGCATGCAGGGAAAACGCTGTTACACCACAACTCAGCTCGGTACACAATCAATCATATCAGTGTGCAGAGGTGAGAGGACAGACAGCGGAGGTTACAGTGTACAGTAAAGATTGGAAGCGATGAGATATGAGGAAGTGGAGTGAAAATAAACAGAAACAGAGAAAGTGATGTTATATTGTATGTATATTGCATCTATGAAGAAAAGCGCTTGTTAGCATGACTAGCGATAGCTAACGCAAGAACTCGTCAGTAAACTCACGCTGATGTTTTTCTAATCCCGCAGCCTGTAGAATCCTGCTTTCAATCTGTAGCAGGGAGCGCCTAAGGCTATGAATCAACGCAGTTAAATTCATCATTTTCAGTGTCCGCGCGACGTTTTTCCTCTATACATGTCAACCTGCACACGGTCACCGAGTCTCGTGACGTCACCAAAACGCGACAGCAAAATCCAGCTCTTCTTCGTTCAAAGGGAGGCGAGGGCATGTTACCGCCACCCATCGGTGAACATTGCAAACTGCAGATGTATTGCATTGCCCCAATTTTCGATTTTTAGTTTTTAAACATATATTAATTCTTCTCGTGCAATTCATTCAAATTCCCATATTCCATATGGTTTCATTCAGTCTGTATTTCTTGTTTACATGCTTTTCTACATGGCAAATGCATATACCTATTGAAAATGTATTTTTGTGGAGGGAATGAGTTACTGTGTTAATATCATACTTCCTCACTCACTGTTTGTGCATGTGTGTGTGTGTGTGTGTGTGTGTGTGTGTGTGTTACACAGCACACAAAGACAAAATTGTTGACCTCATAGTGAAGGACATTTGTACTCATATGCCATCTTCTGAGAAATTGTACAAACACTTGTGAAGGAGGAGTCCAGGGAGGTGTTTGTCCTCTGGAGGTCAGCTGCATCTTGGACGACTGGAAGAATCGTTCATGACAAAGGTCAATAAGTACCAACCCCTCTTAAAAACAATCTTAGAGCTCAGCTACAGATAAAGACTATTAGGTGTTAAAGCTGGTGTTCAGTGGTCTAAGGGTCTTACGTTTATCCAAGAAGAGTGTGTGGCGGGTTCAGAGCTACTTATGGTGCAACAGGTGCATACATATACAGACACATGCACAGGGATGAGCAGAGACACAAAAATACTTTTTTAATTTACTGTATAAAAACATAAAATTGTCATAACTACAGTGATGGTGCTAAATAACACAGGACACTCCCAAAAAGATTTACCATTTACTCAGGATTCTTTGTCTCTCAAATTCTGCGTGCCTCTGCATGACAGCACCACTCTGACTGCAAGGAGAGAGAAATAGGCAAGTGTCTGATTATCAAATTGGATGCAGCTGTAACAACCACACCGCCCACCACCCCTGAATGCACCCTCAGACCATGCCTGACCACGCCCCGCCTCACAGAGTGCTAAACTAGATTAAAATTAAGAGTCCTCACATATAACAAAGACACTGCTATTTTATACACATAAAACGAAAGTATGTGCTCTGTAATGTGTATAACTGTGTGGGGTAGCAGCCGTCTAGGATATGCTGATGTTCTCATGTTCTGTTATTCTATCTTTTATGTGGACGTTAATCGATTATTCAAATAAAAATATCAACTTAAAACAGCTTTTGTTAATGTTTTGTTTTGGGTTTTTTGGGGTGAGGGCATCACAGGTGGTGACTGGTATTTTGATATAACTTCAAAGTGAGGAATCCACAGGCTGAACAGCAATGGATCACATTACTGATCACATTTGAATGTTAAAAGCGACTCTACAGAGACCAATTAAACAACATGACAGGGTCTATTTCCTCTGGTGATCCACTAATGGAAACATGGGCCTGGGAAACTGTATCTTTCCAGCACAAATGCTCAAAAGATAGTTGTACTATCTGTTTTCCTTTTATCGTTCAGCATAACAAAGCCATCAGAGTGCTAATAGACAAATACCATACAATGTAAACAATTTTTAGAGGAACCGATTATATGTGTTCTGATAAAACGTCACAATAGTCTGCAGCAAGTATGGACACACTCCCTGCCCATACTGGGACATCCCAATTAACATTTGATTAGACTTCAGCACCTTCACTCTGTAAAATAAGTTGTTTTGGTCGTTCCAACACAAGTGCGCCCATCCGTACATGCATTTCTGGGAGTTTTGTTAGGCTCGGCACAGGAAATGGGTGTTGAAAATACGTAACACTAATTGATGAAATTCATCAGGAATCTCTGGCTAGCCTTCCCTGCTCCATGTCAGAGGACAGGAGAGACGAATTGAACAATAAAGAAGAGAAATACAATGTTTATAATGTATTTTCCACTATTTTTGACCAGGGACTACACTTAGAATTGTGTGAGCCACTGAAAGGATTCATTCTCTGATCAAGTTTGTCATTTAGAGAATAAAGCATGTTTAATTTGATCTCCTAGGCCCATAGGATAGCAACAAACTAAAAAGTTGTAGGTTGTTGAAACATCGTAATAATATATAATAGAGCACACGGACTTATACATAAGGAAGCAGTTTAAGTTGGGGAATGTTAATTGCCCTAGATTATTAATGCAGAGGGCCTAAAGTTTTAACTTTTAGATGTTTTATAAAGAACATTCGAAACATTTGATATCCAGCAGGTTGATGAACAATCAATCTACAATGTACACTCAATGTATATTGATGACGTTGATGTCAACGCGTTATTTACCCAGTTTGGGCCGACATCACTGCTCAGCCAATCAGGGAGCGGTATTCTGGTTCGCTCTCATGAAGATAAGATAAAATAATCCTTTATTTGTCCCACAACGTGGAAATTTGCAATGTGCAGCAGCAAAAGTGGATAGTCAACTAGAAGAAGCATCACTACAAACTAAGACTAAAGCTAAAAGAATATGAATATTCATAACATGCCCTTAGAGTTGCTTTGTGTGGTCATATGTTTGCACACTGGGCGGCGGTATGAGCATTAAACTCATAACTACACAGACTAGAAGAAGAAGAAGAAGAAGACGAAGATGGCGGAACGAGGCTACAGTTTCTCCCTCACCACATTTAGGTAAACTTTGTTAAAATTAAGACGAAAGACTACAATGAGGTG